>MU131300.1:0-12909 GCA_015039435.1 Imleria badia
GCAACGTTCTTCGACGCAACTCCTCGCCGCTCAAAGCCCAAAATGGCGCCAGATCCTCAACGATGGCATCAAACTCATCCACGAGCTTGAAGTCGTGCTCCTTTGCAAATGCCCACTAGTGGTCGAATCCGCTAGGTGGATCCCGGCTGTAGCGGCGTTTGTACTCGGCGACTGCCTCGAGGAGCGTCTTGCGCTGTTTCACGAGGAGGGTAGTAAACGCGACCTTGGCGTCATTCATGAGCTTGGTGATGGGGTGCTCGGTGATCGTGCCAGTGCGCCGCGTGAACGAGAGCCAGGGTGTGCCGATGGTTGTACGGCCAGCAGTTTTGCGGACATTTCGGGCTGAAAAGAGATCGGCGAGCAGAAACACGCCTGTAATGAGCGTCCATCCATCGGTTGACCGAGTCTATGAAACTTGGATTAGTGGAAGTCAGTGGTCAAGTTATGTAGCACCAGAAGAGGCAATGTGATGTGAGCTCGCGCTGCCAATTCACTCTACCTGCAAGTGCCACTCACACGACTCACTTCTTCAATGCTTCACCCCTCCATGTGCTTTTCCCCTGTCAAAGACACTCTCATTCTGATCCCCGCCCGCATTCTTTCCGCCTTCCGGCTATCCCGCACCACCCAGGCCGAGACCTCCGTTCCATGGCTGTGGTTAGGGTGGATTTAGTTGTCTATGTCGTCCATGACAACTCTCCAGACGCCGCGACAACCAGATCCCCTTGTTTCTTGTTTCGCAATCACCAGAAGATGCTCCTCCGGTACACGTGGGCTTGACTACGTTTTTCTCGATCCCTGACCTCCACGCTGCTTAGAGGATTAACAGTGGTCCTGACCGTGCCTGTCGTCTCTTCTCCTCCTTCCCCTCAGAATCAGATCTTAGCATGTTCAGGCCTGTCATTTGTGACTGGTTCTCCTCCTGCCATATCACGTTTTGGCAGAACGAGCCACTCTCCCCGCTTCTCAGTACCGCCTCACCTTCGTCCGCCGTCCCCGTGTTATCCTCCCAGTATACGGAGAGCAGATGGCTATTGGAGGATGTCAAAGTGCTCGGGCTATTTCTCGACCGTCATATCGGAGTACGGTCAAGACGCGATTGCGTCTAGCATTGACAGGATGGCAGGTGACGATCATGTCTACTGTGTGGTTCTGAAAAACTGAGCTCTCACCACAAGGTTCCTTCGTGACACCATATCTAGCGGCATTCCGTCTTACTGGGTCCACTTCGGTGTCTCTATTGGCAAGCCTACTCCCCTACCTCTTCCGGGCGCCTCCACCAATCCTTTCTATTATCAAATGCAGGCTCTGAACGCCAGTGCATTGACTCAGCAGTGTCAGATCGACACCCTGCGCGCCGAAACCATCCAAGTGTTCCAGACGCTTGATCCAACCTTGCGCGCTTGCAGGAGGCTCAGGAAAATCAGTGGACCGTCACCCAACGTCTCTTGAGTTCCGTGACTGCGATGGCTCTGGTCAGTGACACCAAGGTCGATCTGCATTCTGTTGAAAATGAGATGACGACCCTTAATGAGCAGCGCCTTCTTGACCAAGACAAGGTTAACGAACGACCTGATGCTGAGCCTGCTATTTGGAGCGGCTGGTCTGTCTCAATCGCTGAAATTTACCGGCGCCTCTCACTCGTCACTCCTCGGCCCTGCTTAGTCGGAATCACACACCACCCGCAGCAACCTCTCTTCTCAAGGACTGCCCCCCCTTCCCCTACACACACTTCTTCCTCAACCCCAGGAGCTTGCGCGTGACTCTCCCCTCACCCTCTCACGTTCCAAGTCCGCGCCTTTATCCGAGGACGAGTCTGCCCGCAGTCGTCCTCGCGCCCGCGCGGGTGTCCTGGACTCAGATTCAGAAATGAGGGCACCGCGCTCGGGCGAAGCCAACCCGAATACCCTTCCTCGTCACTCCGGATCTACATCATCCCCTGCTGGCGATACGATGAAATCGGTGAGGTCGCCCTATCCCCTACCGCCCACATCATGCTTACCCACGGACACGCCCACTAGTGACGTCGTGCCTTTTCTGCCTCCCCTCCTCGGCCTGGCGGATTCGGGTTTACTGTGGCACTTGTGCGACCTTACTTTTATACGGTATCCTTCGCCCTCCTGTTATTCGCTTCCTGTGCCAACTTTCGTCTGCTTGCCCTGTCTTTTCCTCCCACCGTATCTTCCTCCTTGTCTTGGTTTTGCTACCCCAAGTTTTCTCTCTTGCCTCATCTCCTCCTTCGTTTCTTTCGGTTCTGCCCTTGAACGCAAATGGTCTGGGTGACCCGATGAAATGTCATTCTATTTCCTCCGCAGTTTTCCGCCATCGGCTGATATCTGGATTATTACTGAGACGAATTCCCTGCCGTGTTGCCTCTCGCATACGCGCCCCCAAATACTCTACCTATGAGAATCCTGCACTCCCCACGTCGCGATTCGGTGCCAAATGGGAGGTCATTATCGGCGTCCCTCACTCCCTTCAGTCTCAGGCGGTCGACACTGGCAAGCACCCCAAGCCCTTAGCTCGTGTTACAGCCATTGACACCATCATTCCCTCACGGATGGGGATTGGTGTTCAGCACCGCGTGTTTGCGATTCATCCTCCTTGCGATCCCAGGATATCTTCTCCCGTTGGTACCACTCCGTCAATCTTCTGGTGCACCTTCGCGTCGCCTTCCATGCCCCCATTCCTAGTATGTCATGGGCGATTTCAACTTCACCTTGGCCTCCTCTGAAAGTTCCTCTCCTCTCCCTGGCCTCTCACAATCCGTATCGGGAGTTCATTCGGTCATCCTCAGCAACAGACGTATGGGTTGCGCAAGGTGATAGCGACTCCAGAACCAATTTCACCTGTTCCCACCGTGGCGGCCGGTCAGTTATCGATCGTGTTGCACCTTCTCCGTCTGGCGTACTATCCGCTTCTATCTCGATCCCTCCTGATTTCATAGGGTCCTGACCACTGCCGCATTTTACTCAAGCTCTCTCCTCCTTCCCTTCTTCGCAACACTCGCCTCCCGCTAACGCGAATGATTTTCACTCCTCGCCTCCCCGTGCAGTTTTCCCCTCTAATCAGGAGCGCGATCGGCTTTTCTCCTTTCTGGACACCGTTCAAGTTGATATTCAGATTGCAGAACGCCATCTCTCTAACGTGGCTCCTCCGAGCTTCTCTACACTTCCCTTACTCAAAATTTCTCCTCGTGTACTCAACAATGTTTCCATTTCACTCGTGTTCGCCCCTTCCCTCCACTTTGTATTGCTGAGATCGCAGATCGCGCTACTCACAACTTGTCGGACTCCTCAAGGGGCTTGAAACAATGGCTCAAAACCGCCGATGGCTTGCGCAAGGCTGGCAGAGCCTACCATGAGGCAGCCAATCTCTTGTAAACCGTCGTCGCCACAATCCGCCCAATACTCAGTACGTCCTTCCGTATTCGTTACAGTGACGCACTGACCCCATCGCACGCAGCTGACCGCCAACAATCGTCGCCGAAAAGACCTGTATATGTTCCCAAACGCAGACAAGGCGTTTCTCGACGCGATAGGCTACCGACGCAAACTCCAAGCGATCGACGCCGCCATCCTCGCCGACGTCAACTTTTTGCATAAAATCGTCGCGAATCCAGAGATATTCGGACATGACGTGGGTGGGATTGCAGGCGAAGATGCTGGGGTGGGGGAGGACGGAGGAGGAGCGACGGCCATCAGGAGGTAGGTCAATTCGGAGGGTTTGCATTGTTTGACGGGCTTGCCCGTGGTCATCGTTTTTTTTTTCCAGGTGACACGCATATCCACTCGCACGACCATCCCGATGATGCAAAACCGATGGACCCCAGGAGAAAGGGAGGTACAAGCCCACCGGCTATGACATGGACGGGTTGAGGAGCACACGCATGCAATTCGTTCACGATTGGAGTGAAGACGTGCGTGTTTCCGTTACTCGACGCGTCTCCGCGCTCTATCATGCATTCATCACCAAGGGAGAGCCAGGCGTGACTTGTGCTACGAGCCGATGAAAAGCGTCCTCGAGACATTCCTCGAGGGTCGAGACAGGTGACTCGTCAGATTTTCCGATGGGACTGGTTGTTGACTTGCAGACTTTAGGCGGACGGTCCGAGTCCTCGTTCCCGGAGCAGGTCTTGGGGTGATTGGCATATGACGCAGCGAAGCTTGGTTGGTCATGTCCGCTATCGACGCTCGAGACACGATACTCACACCGAGCACCAGGTTTCGCGCGTCAAGGAAACGAATTCTCTCATTACGTGCTCCTCTCCTCGTACCTCATCCTCAACAAGTACGCTTCCAAGCTTGCTACAACTGACTCCCACCTGACCGATGACCAAGGACCAAAGCGATCGGGGAGCACACCATATACCCGTACATCCACTCATTTTCTAATATCCCTTGCAAAGACGCACTGCTTCGACCCATGAAAATCCCCGACGTCCTTCCGTCTGATTTACCTCCCGGATCTGACTTTTCCCTTGGTAGCCGGTACGCTGCTCGCCCTTTCTCCGTTTCCATCCTTTTTGACTACAGCACTGCGCCAGGCGCCTTTAAGGAGATATATGGTGCGGAAGACACGGACGAGCAGCGAACCGCGCGCCAGTCAATTGTATACCGTGTTGACCTGTTCCTTCATCGATACCGTAAGCCTTGTCTCGCACTCTCCCCGATCACACGATCCCACTCACCTTTGGATCTGCTCCCAGGCCAAGAACATCGTCAGCTATCTTCGCGTCATCCATCGCATCCTTACACCGAGTGGCTTTTGGATCGATCTCGGTATGTCCTTTTTCGCTGGAACACGTTTCGTGCGCTCGACCGCGTCGTCTTGCCCTTGCAGGTCCGTTGTAATTGGTGCTTTGGAAACAACAGTACAAACGACCCGTCGATAAAGTTGAAAGCGTTGGTGCACCACGGGGTTTCGGCTGAGCGTACGTCTACGTTTTCCTTCCTTTTGACCCGCGCCGTGGGCTCGACTGACTTGTGATCGTTGGCAGCATGAGCGGACGTTCGAGACGAATTTCACGAGCAACGATCAGTCGATGTTGAGGTACATTTACAAGGCTGCATTTTGGAAAGCGACCAAGGACACCGACGCTGTCTAGTTGTCGTTGTCGGTCGGACTATAGGGAAACAGGAAACAAAGGACGCGGATTGTCCATATGGGTGTTATAACTGAGATGACGGATGTCTCCTTGCGTGCGTGTACAACTCTTTAAAATCTTTTTTTTTAACAGAACTGCGACCGGCCAAGTAAGTTGCTCCCGCTCTTGTCGGGATGTCTCAGCTACCCCTACGGATTGTCGTCATGATCAGCATCTCATTGTGGGTGGTGCTGCCCAAACTAAACTCGTATTTGCCAACACGTTGGGTGATCGGTGTTGGAAGAGAGGCGGTTGATATAGTAGCTGGGACACTGGTGTCGGGGGGATGACAAACCTCATGAGCAGATGATCTCGAAGTAGTCTCTTCGACATGCCCATGTATCCTGATAAACATGGTAATGCCGGTCTTTGCTTGTACAAACGAGGGTTGTCCGTGAATATCCTCCCAGGATTTCCAATACGGTATCATGGGTATCACGGTTCATGACAACTTCTCCCTCATACCCTTTCCTTTTCCGTTTCAATTTCCTGACCCTTTCCTCCCTCTCCCACCATCCCCGCCTCCATTGCCCGCTTTACCTCCCTCAACTGTCTACTCTGCCGAATCCCAGGCCCATCCTCAAACGCTTCACTTCACCTCTTCCATTTTCAACCCGGCCGTCCCCGGGAAACAACACATGCAAGAGATGAACAGAGCCCGGCGTAGAACCCGAATGCTCCCGAGGGTGTAATCTGGGCCATGAGCGAGAGGTAGGTCGGATTGATGATCAGGTTGGCACCCAGATGAGAGGCCGTCGCCAGGGAGGTGCAGATGCCGCAGACTGGATCAAGGCGCCAGAGCAGAGGTGTACGAGGGATATGGAACGGGATCCACGGTGAGAGTGCGGGGGACCTGCATGAGTGGGTCGACTCGAACAGAGCAACATGACATCTTGTACACACCTTCCAACCCCAAAGAGTTCACCTTGTTGCCAAGGCACGTCTCCTAACCTGCTCGCGTACGATGCGACGAAGATGATCATCGATAGCAACACAATGGCGGACCGGGCTTGTGAGTAGTGTGCGCCTGTGACGAGCACGTTGCCTGTGTCCTGTTATGACTAGGGAAAAGAGATTAGTGTGTCAACACGGGTTCGAGGAATGCAACGGCGGCCAAAGTCAATCCGACGATCATCCAGGGGCAGAGCATAACATGATGTCTCCAACCCACGATATCAATCCACCTGCCAATGTAGCATGAGCACAGACTCCAAGATTTGAGCCCGAAAAAACCAACCAGCTTAAACACAAAGTTGGTCCCGACGAGTTCGACCGCCGTCGGTGGATTAAATCCGATCTCCTGAAAGAGCGATGCCGAACAATATATGAGCGTATTGAATCCACAAAGCTGTTGAAACGCTTGCATGCCACAAGCAACAACTTTTTTTTCCACACCGGGACGTAAGTTTAGTCAAGGACGAACGCAGTGGAGGTCGAAAAACGTACACAATGCACGACGGTTCGCTGGAATCCAGAGCATGGAACCAAGTCATTGTCAAAACGTGGTCGAGTTGGCGATCTCGATGCTTTGTCGAACGGTCGCGTGGAGGAGGGTCAGCTGCGACGCGACATGCGTCAACTCCAAGTACAATGTGATTCGCCGGCTCGTTTACCTTGCGCTCGACTGGTTCCGGGGTAGCCGCCATGTACACGCGAGCAAGCACCTATAAGCAGCCTCCATACTCCCGCACCAGAATACGCACTGTCTCGACGAGCCCACATCCACGGGTGAGCGAGATGCTAATAGTCCAATCCCCAACACTCACACGATTCAGGAAGGAATGACAACGAGCCGTACTCTGTCGGGCAGGGCACTCAATCCAACCATCTACCGCCATCCGCCACTCATATTCGCAAAAACAGCGTCGATTCCATACACAATCACTTCGAGGTTGATCATGACGACGTTGAGGACGACAATCTAGCCCCGGAGACGCGTCAGGGAGAGTTCTTGGATGTAGAAGGGGGCGATGACGCGAGGCCGACACCAATACCGATCAAGAAACGGCTCCAGTCTAGAATGAAAAGTGGTTCGCGTTGTGCTGAAACGGGAATAAGTGAGGGACACTTACCATACTCCACATGTACAGAGTATGACATACTTGGTGAATCGACGCATTTTCGTAGGGCTTTCTCGGTCAACGTGGTGATCCATGCCGTCGTCAGTCATTGTCACAATCAAAGCTCATCTCTAAAGCGAACACCTGCTTCCGAGTCGTCATGCAAACATGCTATTGTTTCGTTTTCCTCGCAAGTAGTCTTTTGGGTAGTAGTACTGTCGACCGCCTCCCCATCGTCTTTGATCTCGTCAACGACCATCCCAGCAGCGACACCCTCCGTAACGTCGCTCGCAGCAAACGCGCGAGGAGAAGGAGACCGACAAACTCGAGCGCGAGCTGCGCCAGTTCCCACCGCTCGCTTTCACTCATTCAGTGAGCTGGCACTGCCAACTCACTCTACCTGTAACTTCTGCCACGGCCTCCTACGCCCGCTCGTCCTCGCTCAGATCCTTTTTTTATTGCTGAACTCGCAGATCGCGCTACTCACAACTTCAAGTCGGACCCCTCAAAGGGCTTGAATCAGTGGCTCAAAGCCGCCGATGGCTTCCGCAAGGCTGGCACGTCGTCGCCACATTCCAACAATCCGCAGTACGTCCTTCCGTACTCAGTGACGCACTGACCCCTGTGGTAGTCATCGTGCACAACTGAACTGACTGCCAATGATCGTCGCCGACAGGACCTGTATATGCTCCCTCACACAGACAACGCATTGCTCGACGCAAACTCCAAGCGATCGACGCCGTCATCCTCGCCAACGTCGACTTTTTGCATAAAATCGTCGCGAATCCAGAGATATTTGGACATGACGTGGGTGGGATTGCAGGCGAAGATGGTGGGGTGGAGGAGGACAGAGGACGAGCGACAGCCATCAGGAGGTAGGATAATTCGGAGTGTTTGCATTGTTTGACGGGCTCGCCCATGGTCGTCGTTTCTTTTCCAGGTGACACGCCCGCACGACCATCCCGACGATGCAAAACCGATGGATCCCAGGAGAAAGGGGGAGGTACAAGCCCACCGACTTTGACATGAACGGGTTGAGGAGCACGCTCAAGCAGTTCGTTCGCGATTGGAGTGAAGACGTGCGTGTTTCCGTCATTCGACGCGTCTCCGCACTCTATCATGCATTCATCACCAGGGGAAAGCTGGGCGTGGCTTGTGCTACGAGCCAATGAAAACCACCCTCGAGAACTATTTCGAAGGTCGAGACAGATGACATCAGATTTCCGGTGGGACTTAATGGTTGTTGACGTGTAGATTCAGGCGAACGATCCAGGTCCTCGTTACCGGAGCAGGTCTAAGGAGATTGGCATACGCCGTAGCGAAGATCGGTGGGACACGTCCACTATCTGCGCCGGAGGCACGATACTCACACTGAGCACCAGGTTTCGCGTGTCAAGGAAACGAATTCTCATGCTCCTCTCCTTATACCTCATCCTCAACCTAGGTACGCTTCTAAGCTTGCTACAACCGACTCCTGCCTACTAACCGATGACCAAGGACCGAGTCGATCGGGGAACACACCATATACCCGTACATCCACTCGTTTTCGAATATCCCTTGCAAAGACGCACTGCTTCGACCCGTGAAAATCCCCGTCGTCCTCCCATCTAATTTACTTCCCGAATCCGACTTTCCCCTTGGTAGCTGGTACGCTGCTCGCCCTTCTCCGTTTCCATCCTCTTTGACTACAGCACCGCGCCAGGCAACTTTAAGGAGCTGGAAGACACTGACGAGAGCGAACCGCGCGCCAGTCAATGGGATACCGTGTTGACCTGTTCCTTCACCGATGCCGTAAGCCTTGTCTCGCACTCTCCCCAATCACACGATCCCACTCACCTTTGGATCTGCTCCCGGGCCAAGAACATCGTCAACTACCTTCGCGTCATCCATCGCATCCTTGCACCGGGTGGCGTTTGGATCAACCTTGGTATGTCCTCTTTCGCTGGAACACGTTTCGTACGCTCGAGCGCGTCCTTGCCTTGCCCTTACAGGTCCGTTGTCATGGCACTCTGAAAAACAACAATACAAACGACCCGTCGATACGGTTGGATGAAGAGGTCAAGGCGCTGTTGATGCGCCAGATGGGGTTTGGGCTGAGCATGCGTTTATGTTTTGCGTCCTATTTTTTACGAGTTGGGCTGCCAATCCAGAAGCCAGGAGCCAGGAGACCGAAGTACAGAGCTGCTACCAGAACTACAGGACATGGAACAATGCATCGGAGATCGAGAACGGAGAGCACACGTTCGGCTAAATAGTCCAATCGCAGTATACTAGAAAGATAGACTCGTACAAAGCATGAGACTTGACACGGTATGAACTATTATCAGTGCGGAAACGATTCCCAGTCCTCTTCCTGAGACTCCAAGTTCATCTTCCGTATATCCATCTTGCTGATTTCTGCATAGTAATTCTTCACATTCGAATCGCCGCTCCGCTCAGGCTTGATCAAAGATTCGATCATCTCCAACGCTGAATCCCGCCCGACAGAGTCTCTGTACGCCTGAATGTCAGCGTGAGCTTGAGTCATCACACCGGACTCGTGATAAGCGCTAAAGGCAAACTTGATAGCGCGGCGGGTGAGCTTGTTGTGATCCCGAGCGGTCAGGATAAAGAGCGTCTCCATGATGTGAGTCAGATCGACGATGAACCCCATGAATATCTGCTGTACATTTTTCCTGATATGCCGAGAGTTATTTACCGCATCCGTGAGGAGAGGTGTCAACGTACACGTTCTGGTAGACATCGTAGAGCCACACAGCAGCAACCACACCCACAATGACAGGGAGAACAATTGGAGCTGCAGGGTTCGTTAAGGCAGCCATGAAGCCGGAAACGGCGGCTACTAGTGAACCGCCACCTAAGGCACTGAAGAGGAATGCCCGTGAGCGTGGAGGTGTTGCTGAACAAAAACACTCACAGGATCCTGTTCGGCGTTCGGGCAGAAGGCATCTCCATTTCTTGTATCATTTTGATAACTAGCTCCTTGAATTTATTCTCGAGCAGGTGCTATGTTGTTAGTTAGTAATACATGGCGGCCATCCTGGATGTTACATACGCAAGCTGGATCATTGAAATTCCAGACGGCGACAATGTCAGTATGGATTACAGAAAGACAATCCCATATCCTGTGTCCCTTGAAGTCGGGGCTGGCTCTCAAGGCTTTCCAGTACCCTGTAACCAAGTGTCAGTGTTTGGCTGTTGTTCTAATGGAGAGACCGAACGTTGCCTCCCGACACTGCACAAAAGTAAGACATGACGACCCGAACACTCGAAGAGAAACCTTACTTGATGCAGCCTTGGATTTTAAGATGCGGGACAACCCTCTGAGCCATCAATGTCACCATTGATGTGATCTGTGCTTCAGGCGTGTCACGTATCCCAACTTCATGGTGAGTAAGCTCGATTAAATTTTGGAGCGTGTATTTGTAAATTTCTCTTGCTGTCAGAGTTTATCGAGCATGAGAGACAAACTCAAATCAGGTTTCGACAGGCTTACTCGAAACAACTGCATACGGAAGAGCCTCCTCTGCGAGGCGACTTATCTCTTGATGCTGTTCTCCCACGGTGGACTGTGCCTTCGAAATCGCATTCTTCGTGAGGCTTTCGTCATCAAGAGGGCCCCAAGAAGACGCCGATTGCATCGTTAGCTCGTGCACAAATGTGTCAAGCTTCGTGTATACCACGATGAGGGGTACTGCAGCCGACTTGAGTATGGCCCTGAGAGCATTGAAATAAAACACGGACTAGCACCCATGGTTTGCTTCTTCGTTTGAAAGAAATCTTCGGCAGCTACCTCGAGTAGCCGTTCGCCTGCCCCAGGTATTTTAACGCAAAACCTTGAATAAAATGATCAAGCACGTGGTAGAATCACACGAGACAACAACTCACCAGACTGCATGCAGTTTGTCTTTAAGTTCCCCGGTTTGCCTGCCTTGGATGAACTCCTTGACAGTTTTATAGTTGTCCTTCTCTCCTGGCTCGAAACCAAGGGAATCATGAAGGATGAACCGTTTATTCACAGGTGACTCGAGCCCCTCGTGAATATTTGCTTCTCCGCGCATGAGATCGGCGGAACTCTGAGCGAAAGCTGGTGAGGAATAGACATCACGAACAAATTGCTTAGAGATTTACCGCTTTGTTGATCCCGAAGGCGTTATTGATAAGACTTGATTTTCCTACGCCACTCTGATGGGGAGTTGAGCGCACAGTTGGGAAAGGCGAATATACCGATACCTTGCCTATAACCAAGATACGGAATCTTGAATTGAAGCGTCAGTCGAGCTGAAGTGGCGGGATTACAGCATCGGGCTTACCGCGGACAATCATCGAGGATGGCCTGTGTTGTAGGGGATAAGGTTCCGTCAGTCTGGATTGTGCGAGGCATGGCTTCGGCAGTCTGAGGTGTAGAGAGAACGGTATCGGCAGCCTGGCAGCTGAATGCGACTCGAACGCCATCTTGAGCCACCGATAGATCTGTTCGAAAGTTCTACGGGGACGATCGACAGAGATGAGAAAGTTTGGAATTACTTAGCGTCTGACCCTCAGAAAAGCTCTCAAATAGACGGCGAGTATCTATTCTTTGGGTCTTTTGTCGTCGTAAAATTGACGACTTGTGGTGGAATGTGATTTGGGCGTCTGGTGAGATTTCGCTGTACGGAAAAGAGGGTTAGAGGTCCGAGAGGGATGCGCGAGCGACATACACCGCATTCGGGAATTCCTGGCGTAGTGTCCCATCCTCATCACAAATCAGCGTGTGTCGCCGAGGGCCGATACGAAGTTCTCCTGAGGTCATGCGTTTGGCTGATTCTGGAGAGACGGCGACGGCTGAATAGATAATATGACTGAGATGTAACAGCACAAGAATAGCTGGAGTGACTCGCCTGAAACACGGATAAATGGCGGGGCGGACATGTTAGCCAGGTCTGACTGGTGTGGCCGAGGTGTGTGTGTTTAGAGAAGTAGGGTGGAAAGACGCTGGTAGGCGTTGCCCATCGCCCATCCTCGGAAGTTGAGAAATGAGGCCTACACGAGGACTTGTTGCACAGCTGTGCTGCCAGTTCTTCCCCGCTTTCGTTAGGTGGACGTTCAATTCCACGTTCCACGTAGCGCTCTTCCCAAATTTCATCGTGTGTCGTTGAGGGACTGTTCACAACCCTCAGTTCAATCACCGGCTGGTCAAGTTTCAAAGGCGGAGCTGTTGTAACCAGAGTGTAAAAGAGTTTCTCCAGTAAGTAGAAGCTTTCGAGTTAAAGGCTTAGTGAACGTTGGACTCGTCCATGCCTTTCCGTCCGCGGTACGTCGATCAGCATCATTACGGTTTACCGCAACTTGCATGGCCCGTGGTGCGTCCTCAACAAACGACTGAATTCGTCTGGCGTCTTTCAACACCGGTCATTTTTCGTGAACTCCATCAGTAAAAATCATATTTCACTTGTGCGCGCTCGACAGCCAGTGTCCAAACAAATACCCCATACCACCTTGCTCCATACCATGCACCGTTCTGCATCAACACGCGTTCTCAGAAGCTCTTGCGGGTACTTATCTCGCGGTAACAGTAGGCTTGAACGTTCTTATGCAATGCTACTGTTGAAAGGCAGTTCCCATCTCATGGGTCACAGGAATGAGGATCCGAGGCGGGTGTCTAGATTTCATTCTCTTCATCAAACGCGCACATGTCCTAAAATAGGTGATTTCCTCGTTGCT
>MU131302.1:0-12795 GCA_015039435.1 Imleria badia
ATGACTAGGTATGACTGTCTGGGCTGTGCACTGAGGTGAGATGAGGTGCATGAGGCAGCCATGAGGTTGAGCAGTCTAGACCCAGGGGTTATGAGAAGGGTTTCGGGTGATAGGGGTTAGAGATAGGGGCTAGATGCGAGACCGGGTGTAGGGACTCAGGAAAAATAGGGAAAAATAGGGAAAAATAGGGGAAAAATGGTAGAGTCTTGTAGCGTTTGTAACATGCCCTGCTTCAGAGCGGTTGCCTCACTTCTTCTTCTTCCTATCTCCCCCTGACCCTTGTTGCTGCACCTGCTGCTGCTGCTACTGCGAGAACTTGGGGTCAGTCTCCTTGCGCTTGACTGCCGAGATCTTGTTAGCGTGCTGCTGGGGCTTATGCTTGGACATGTGTTGAGAGTAGGCCAGGACGGCCATATGCTTGATATCGGCGACGGTGAGGGCGGTCTTTTTAGATGCGGCGGGGGTAGTGGAGCCAGATGAGGCAGCGGAGGGGGGAGCATCCTGGGCGATGTTGAGGAGGTGAGCAACGATGTCCATATACTTAGGTACCTTGGCGAGAACTATCATTGCCTGGACCTTGTCGGAGATTTCGTAGTCATACTCCTTGAGACGTGTGAAATGCACATTGATCTTGGCGAAGGCGGGAGCAGGATGGTTCTCCTCGGGGATGTTGGTGTTGAGGAGGGAGTGGAACTCTGTATAGACCGTGGCGATGGAGGGTTTTGTGTATGCTTCCCTTAGGTCCTTCCAGATATCACCCGCGGAGATGGCAGATGCATAGCGATTGGCGATGGCTGGTTCCATCCTCAGGAGGAGGTGGCCCATGGCCTGGTCATTGGCGTCATCCCATTTCTCAGCGGCCTTGATGTTGTCGTTGTCGGTGCTGTCGTTACAGTCCGTGCGAATAGCAACCCAAAGTCCTTTGGCGCAAAGGTATGCCTTCATCTGAGGCGCCCAGGAAAGGTAGTTGGGGCTGGAGAGCTTGGGGATGGTAATACCGTCATTTGAAGAAGACATGGTTTTATGGATTCTAGGGATAAGGTGTCAGTACTGTTCAATGTGAAACAAAGAAAGGTGGCAAGCGTTAGCATCGCACTTTATGGCGCTTAGAGCCCAGGATCCAGGTGACATAGTCACCCCATGGATCTCTGTCCATGTCGCATATGTTCCGGTGTAAAGACTCACTGGAACACGATGAACGCTTGCGTGCAGTTGGCGTTAAAACATGCAACCGGCGTTGCAAGTACCAAGTGGCAGAACACAAGTAAATCGCAGTAACGCACCACTCGGGGCTCATAACCTGTCGAATAGCATACAGTACACAGTGACTTGGTACTTACTCAGTTGGTTGATTGAAATGTTGCTGGATGGTAGTGGTAGTGGATCAAGAGATATATTCGAACTCAGACGACTGAGTTCATATAAGTAGAACAAGCGTGTGAACTACTGTATATACTATGTAAGGTATACTACACTACTTCGTTCAACACACTCAACCACACCTCCAGGCTAAGCTACAGTACAGTAGTTGTAGTAATTATTATTTCCAAGTTATTGATGACTAAGCTCGGAGAGAATAGTTTGGGGCAGAGATGAGCTTGCTGTTTCAGATGATGACAAAGCCCCTCCTTGAGTGTCAATGGCGACATTGTCAACATATACAATCGCCAGATCGTTCTCTGTCATTGCCATGAACAAGAACCCCTTTGTTCCACAACCAACTTTTACTCCACCTCAACCACCTCTTCCTGATGAGCCAGAACTTGAGTTGTCATCATAAACACGAGATTCAGCAATTATGGAAGCTAGATAGCCTTGGATCAGCACATCTGCAGTTCGTTAGCGCTCGGACTGGGAAGGCATGGCGAGGATTGAATAGTTTAAACTCCGACGCTGTCGCTCGCTGTCGAGCACTCGAAAACGACTCGAAAATGCGCCAAAACTAGGTACGTCAAAGCTGAAAATGGTTTTCGGCGTTCCCCGCACTCCCAAAACCAGCTCGAAAACAATATTCAAAACGGCCTCAAAACGACACTCGTTTTCTACTCTGAAGGTCCCTATTATATGACCGCCTCAATGAGCTGCCTGTGCCGTTGTTCGTAGGGAAACGTATGAAGCTTCCATGCATTTCTTTCAAACTCGGGCCTTTATCAGTTTCTCGGAGCGTGTCGGAACGAGTATTCCGCGCACAGACAACAGCTCTCGGTATCGTGCAGATAAAAACTGAGGTAGATCTCGCTCGGCTGGATCCTCTGTACCTCGTTCACCCTTGGATCGACTTTCTCCTCGACCGACAACCTGTTGGAAGTGTCATTGAGACAATTCCCGAGGAGAGCACGGACGATCAGTCTTCTTTGATTGGCGAGCTTCCTCGTCCTCTCGACATCACCTCGACATCCCCGCAAACACGAACGGGGCGACTCGCATCCCGCCTTGGGCTGTCATTCGGTGGACGATCCACTACTCGCCCCGCAGACGCAGCATCTCTTCGACCGCCTTCAACTCTGGCGGACACGGAGAAACAGATGCGAGCCCTACAAGTCATTGCTCGACTGAGGCAACCATTTGGTGCGCTGCTGCTCACACCGAGCGTTGGCAACGTAGCAGCATATAGGAGGGTCGCTGCAGAAAGTCTGATCACGGTCCAGGTGGAGGAGATCACGCCGACGATATTGAATAAGCTCGTGGACAGCGTTCGCGTACTGGATGTGCTTTAGTGGGCTATTGGGCACATGGCGGTCGTACGTTCAAGTCAGCTTTGTTTTCTCTCCGATACGCTTTCCGATCGTTGCTTGATGAATCTTCGAGACCATCGTCCCCGTGTTATGCTTTACCCTATCCCTCCGTTTCATCCGTACCTTTCTCGAAGAATCTGGTAACCCTCTTTACAAGCTCGCTGTTGTCGATATCGCCGATGATGAGTCAATGTACTTTTAGATTCATGGAGAGGTCCTTCGATGGATCCTTTATCGACATCCCACTCCTGTGATGTAATAAATTGCTGACCGTCTACTTGGAATGGACTCAGATACTTCAGTAGCCTGATGAGTTGTCGAATAACCACAGAGGCTACGGATAACGACTCAGTATGCCCCTTCTCACTGAATCTCAGTTACTGATCGGCAACACGGGCTACTCGTTTGTCATTTCACTCGATGTTGCAACAATCAAGTGACGGTCTAATGTCTCCCACACGTCGCTGTCCCATCGATCTCGCTCTTTCCAAGACACTTCACGAAAGAAGTCCACTGAATAGATTGCATGTATACTGTTGGAAAAATGGCTGTCCATACCTCGGTCTCCTTTACGTTTAGCGTTGTCCTCCTGAACTCGAAATACTTATACCGGTCGTAAACGGACTCTCAAAGTAAACGACATTAGACGACGTACATGCTTTCGCCTCGTACTTGCCTATTCACACAAGGCACACACGAGGCGTCGGCAATCAGTCGGCGAAGAAAGCGTTGAGACGAGAACGCACCTAAACCAGCGCTCACATTCTGTGTCTCCTGAGACTTATAGGTAGTTCTCGAGGATGCTGCGCGTGCCCACGACATAACGAGCCTGAACATCCAGCGTCGTACCAAGATAGTGCAGTACCATTCAGTTTCTTCCCGGAGTAGAGTCTTCTTGGGCCAAACGCTAGACATGGTCCTTGGGAGGGGATTGGACGCTCAAGATGTCACCTGCGTGGCCCGACTCGGATATGGTATACGCATGAGCCAGCGGGCGACGTCAATGCAGACGTGACATCCACCCAATTGACATCAAAACCAACCCACTCAGGCTGACTTACCCGTTTGGGCTAGTGCAGCTCGACAATCTTGACGTGCTGACTTGCCCCAATTCGGATGGCAGAGCCGAAGCACTTTGCTTTCGCAAATGTGGACAAGATTGAATCAATAGTATACGGGAAACGAACCAATACGCTTGTATGAGGAACCAGAGACTATGCGATAGGTCATGAAAACAGTGGTGGGACGGATAGGCTGTGGTACACGTCACTGACAGTGAAGTTGCGCAAAGCCGGATCAACATGTTACTCGCGAATTGGGTGCATAGGCGCTTCCGAGATGATATCCGGTATCTCGACTAGGCGATTCAAAAATGTAGGAAACAGACTAGACAGGGAATGATGTCGTTCGGGTCGCATGCTAAGCATAGGAGGAGCGGTTTGAGGTACACGTACCCCGCAGGGGGCCATACCTGGCTACCTGTAGTTTGTGAACAAGGATACCGAACGCACACGAGCGATTCCCATGTCTTCCTCTTGTATCAGGACATTCTCCGTTGCCCACTTGGAAGCAACTGAGCCCCTGGTTGCCTCGGATTCATTGAGTATGCAAATCTGATACTCACCGACAATGAGTGTTCTGTACCATGAAACAGGTGGCGCTTTCGGCCTCGCGATTGACCATATGACATATGTGGCATGCATGTTTTCGCGACACGATTTCTTGGTGGACAACTTACGATCCTCATTATACCCGGGCCAGTGAACCTTGGAGCGCTCAAAGCACGTGGTGAGGCCCAGCGTCTATATCGGGAGGCTCAACGTGTATAAAATGGGCGTGAGAGCCATACCTTAGTGACTTGTTCGTTGTCTTTCATCATTGCTCCGTGATAGTGTTTCTGATGACCACACTGTCGACAATGAAGGGTGCGTACTGGTAAATGGAGCTGCATTCAAGTTTGTGCTGACGGTTGGCCAAGAGCGTTTCCCACCCATCGAAATCAATGTCGGGGAAGACCGAGAATGGCGTTCACAAAGAATGGCGAGCATCTCGTGAGCCATGACTACCAGGGCGTTCGATTATGGCGAGTCCAAGATGGCCAACAAATGGCGTCACTGCAAGCGGGAGGCATCAACTGTCTCGCTTTGTCCAAGGACGGCAGCCGGATCGCAGCGGGGACACATTCCCACGAGGTTATTGTGTGGGATGCAGAGACACACCAGCAAGTCTTCCGAGTCATGCAATTGCAAGAGGACACTCGTTATGTATCAACGTATTACGGCCACATCCCTACTGTTGATTAAGAAATCAACGTTGATTTCTCGCCCAACACGACTGGACTCGTCACCGCATCGTACGACAAAGCCACCGTTTGGGACCTGGCGACAGGCAAACAAGCCCACCACGATGACTGCTGGATGACACAAGCGAAATACTCACCGCAGGGTGATCAAATCGCGACAGCCACCGAGAAATCCGTTAGAATTTGGGACAGCAACAACGGCCGCTTACTTGTGGCCATCAGAGAAGGAGCAGTTACGTCGTCCAACACCGGGCTCCTTTGGTTCAATAACCACATCTTTGTCCTATGCGACACTGGGAGGAAAGAATTCGATGCATCCACCGGGACACTAGTTTCGGAATGGCCGGTTAACCACAGTCACCGTTACTCGTGCATTGCCCTCCCACGTCATGAGAAATTCATCGCATACTCTACGGAGCGCATCATCTCGTTTTGGGACCCGTCAACACACACCCAACTCGGTCTCATCCAACATCCGGGAAGCATCCTTTCCTTTGTAATCTCCCCCGACGACCACATTGCAATTGGCGAGTGGCAGAAAATCATCATAAAGAATCTCAACGGTTTCCACCCGCCGTCCTATTTTACTGTAAGCATCGGGTATTGTCGGATTATGGCGTATCGACATGGTTTCATTGCCAATCCATTTTTAATTTTAGTTCGACGTGGATGATCCCCTCGTCTTTCAACTACCATTTATCGATATTTCCGACACTGCATTTAATTTCTGGAAACGTAACCAGCTCGCAGACACGGAAGCATCACTGACGGAAACGATAACCAATTCTGGGCACAAGAGCCATCATGCACTCGCCAACAGAGCGCTCGTGCGAGTCCATCTTCAACTCTGGGACCTAGCTATTGAGGACGCCGAAAAGGTCTATCTTCGTCTCCTCTCCCGCTCGCATATGTTGATTTCAGGTTACCACAAGTCCATCAAGATTTGTCCATCCGTCGTTGGCTACATCTCAAAGAGTGTAGCACTCATTGGCAGTGGTCGAAAGGAGGACGGCCTTGGGATATTTGACTTGGCATTCAGGCACTGTGATGCGATCGACGTCGATTTTCTCCTTTTGATCAAGGTGTGTAGTCCACGCTCGTAAAATTTGGTTGCCCTTCACTACTTGTTTTACTAAGGCTGTCATTCGGTTCATGGCCGGAGAGCACAATGGTGCGGTATCGCGTGTGAGTGACCTCATCGGTTTGGTACACTTCAACTCGATACACTCTATCGTCCAAGTTCGTGCATAACACGCTTCTGCACAGCGAATACTATCACTGACATTTCCAGTAGGCATACATGCATCTTCTACTCGGAAACTCGTGCATGGAGCACGGTGACTATAAAGGCGCAATAGATTCGTTTGAGCGTGCACAAGCCCAGATGCGATACTACTCCGGACCTGGACTCTTTACTATTTCATTGGTACGCTTCTACCCACTATCTCGTGTCGCCAACGGTTGGCATCTTTGACAGATATCCCATTGGAGGCTTGAAGATTTCGGAATTACCCTTCAACAGCGTATTTGTGAAGCCCTGTATGCAGCAGGTCGCACGGAGGATGCACTCGAATACCTTCTGAACCTGGTAACTGCCCTTGACAAAGAGGTCTATATGAGCCAACCCATT
This sequence comes from Imleria badia, assembly GCA_015039435.1. Classification (NCBI taxonomy): domain Eukaryota; kingdom Fungi; phylum Basidiomycota; class Agaricomycetes; order Boletales; family Boletaceae; genus Imleria; species Imleria badia. The sequence goes on from MU131302.1 coordinate 6,668, forward strand.
GTCACCCAGTGAGTTTCTGTTTACTTGTCCATTATTCGTCCACTCAAAAGTTCTCCGTAGATTTCACCCACCGATTCCTCTCTGTTCTCGAAAGCGATGCACCGCGACACGGTGACACGCCAGCGTTTCAGGCTCCCCTCAATTCAGCGACTTCTATCACACTCTTGAGGGGGTGGGTATTGAGGAAATGGGCAAAAGAAAAATTACCAGATGGGTCGTGGAAGAGCGCTTTAGTCACCGCGGCCAGCGTGAGCATTCACTTTCGCTCTGACATGTCTCATGGGTCTGACATTCTTTGAAGTTCATGGGTCTGAGATTCACCGTTTATCGGGCGCTGTGTGAGCATCTGGAAGCTATCGACAGGATCACGGACGCGACAGAGTGTTTCCACGAGATGGAAAGCGAATTAACACATCAGACAAATAGCGAGCAGGCAAATTGGATTCAAGGTAAGTAATCATGTACGCACCACAGGAGACACCTCCTCGAGTGTTCTCTACTAGACTTCAAATCTCGCTGCGGCGGAAAGCTAGAGACACTCGGGGATCTCGCGATGAATGTTCGGCAACATGATGAAGCCATCTCCCGGTATTCGGCTGCACTGTCCTTCAGTCCCACCAACCCACAAGACCTGCACCTCAAGCGAAGCAAGGCGCGCGCTAACAAGGGGTTGTGGAATGATGCGTTGAATGACGCGAATGAAGTACCTGAATTCTTTTCTTGTCTGGGTCCATTGTTGTTAATAGAGACTCGTCGGGTAATCACGCTTGACCCATCATCTCCATTGGGCTATGAGAGGCAGCATGTAGCTTTACGTGGTGCAGGATGCTATGACGATGCATTACATGCATTCGAGACGACGCTCTCCAAGATGTCGCAGTCATCTGATCCGGAAATCCGAGGTGAGTTTGACGACATCGTGCTGGTTGTTATCCATTGATTCTGTATTGCAGAGCGTTCTCGCCGGTATGTCAACCCAGCACAGACGGAGGCTACGGTTCGCGGAGCCATTGAAAATGTCATTCGCGAATCCCCGCTAGTGCTCATCAACACCGACTCCGGTCGTCTTCTCGACAAGTCTGGGCAATTGTCCTCATTCGAATCACAACCAATCTTTCACGAGTTGGTCTCTTCAATGACCACGGACATCGATCGTGCCCGCATTGAGCACGAAGTCGGCCGGTACTACCGTTATGCAATATTTTCGCACAAGTGGGAGGACAACGAACCGCTGTTCGACAAAGTCGTACACATTGTTGTGTATGATCTTGAGGAGTCCCTCACCCACAACAAGCTCAAAATGTTCTGCACAATCGTACGGGATGCCAGGTTGCATTAGGCGTGGAGCGATACCTGTTGTATCAATAAAGCGGATCCATCCGTGTTGCAAGAGGCCCTCGTCTCTATGTTCCAGTGGTACCAAGCTTCCGATATGATACTCGTTTTGCTCCGTGACGTGCTTTCTCCCTCGCGACGCGGTGATCTCGTGAAGAGCATCTGGAACACTCGTGCCTGGACGTTCCAGGAGTACCACGCGTCGAAGGTTGTCCGATTCTACAACAAGGACTGGACACCATACAGGAACTTCGATATCCCGAACCACAAAGAGTCGCCGGAGATCATCTCGGAGATGGAGGAGGCGACGGGTGTCTCGGCACAAGCCTTGATGGCACTCCGACCAGGGTTGGAAGATATATGCGAGAAGTTGCGTCTCGCTTCGACAAGGCAGACGACACGGCTCGAAGACGCAGCCTACTCGTTACTTGGAGTATTCTCTCTCTCCTTGCCAGCTGTATATGGCGAGGGGGACAAGGCGCTCGGGCGACTGTTGGCACAGCTGCTGATGAGCTCGGGAGACACGAGTATCCTTGCGTGGACTGGGAGATCTGGTGGCTTCAACAGCTGTCTCCCGGCAAAGATCGCTGTGTTCAATAAGTTGTCGACCTCGCACATTCCACTTTCCATCATAAGCGCCGAAATGGCAACCTTTACCGCAGGATATCGTGCCTCGTCTGTCGACCTCGCCTTGTTCACAAGATTATATGACCGACTTAATGATCTCCCTGTACCGGTCTTCGTAGGCAAGCGGATGAAGCTTCCATGCATCGTTTTCAAACTTGGGCCTTTATCGACCTCTCGGAGCGGGTCGGAACGAGTATTTCGTGCACAGACAGCTGCACTCGGGATTGTGGAGATCAAGACGGAGGAGGATCTCTCTCCATTTCTTTCACTATATCTTGTTCACCCTTGGATTGACTTTCTCCTTGACCAACAGCCTGTCGGAAGCATCATCGAGACAATACCTGGGGAGAGCACAGACGATTTGTCGTCTTCGATGGGCGAGCTACCTCCATTCCTCGGTCCTTCCAACGTTACCTCGGCAGCCCCGAAATCACGAATTGAACGACTCGCTTCCCGGTTTGGGTTGTCATTTGGTGTACGGCCAGCCACTAGCCCTGGATACGCGGCGTCTCTTCGACCACCTTCAACTCTGGCTCAGACAGACAAGCAGCTGCACGCCCTTCAGGTGATCGCTCGACTGAGACAACCATTCGGTGCGCTGTTACTCACACCGAACCCTGGCAACGTGGCAGCGCATAGGGGGGTCGCTTCGGAGAGCCTGATCACGGTCCGGGTGGAGGAGATCACGCCGACGATATTGAACAAGCTTGTGGACAGCGTACGTGTACTGGATGTGCTTTAGTTAGTGGCTTCAGTGATTGTTTTATGAACACTCGAGACCGTCGTCCCCATGTTATTCCTTCCTCCATCCGTCCGTTCCGTTTCGTCCGTCACTTTCTCAAACCCATCCATAACCCTGTTTACAATGTCATAGTTGTTGATATCAGTAGCTGTATCCTTGTAGATTTGTCTTCTCTAAGATTCAACTTTTGTGGACCGATGGTCATCTCACTCTTGGGACGTAATCTGTAGACTGTCTCTGACTGTCTAATGCAATCACCGTCTTCAGGTGCTATTGGTCCTTTCCTTCCCTCTAGTTGCATCGCGGGATACCGCAGTGGTCTCATAGTACCCTCGATGTAAATATGTACTATGACTAAGGAAGAGCGTTGAATTACTGATTCTACGGCGTCAAGAGAAGAAAGAAGATATGAGCGAAAACTAGAACAAGGCGGGGACTTGAAAGTACGAGTGTCGAGTAACTGATGACCGTCACTACAGCACGTCCAGTACGCGTACGCCGTCTATCAACTTGTTCAATACCGTCGGCGTGATTTCCTCTACCTGGACAGTAATCAGACTCTCCGCAGCGACCCTCCTGTACGCTGCCACGTTCCCCAGGCTCGGTGTGAGCAACAGCGCACCGAATGGTTGTCTGAGTCGAGCGATGACCTGAAGGACGCGCATCTGTTTCTCCGTCTGCGTTAGAGACGAAGGGGGCCGAAGAGATGCTGCGTCTTGAGGAGTGGCGGTCCAAAGCGGGAGGCGAATCGCGCGGTTCGCGTTTGTGAGACTCCCGAGGCGATATCGGGAGAACGAGCCAACGAACGGAACTCGTCTGTCACAGAAGACTGATCAGCTGCGTCCTCAGGTATGGTCTTGATGACACTTCCGACAGGCTGTCGGTCGAGGAGAAAATCGATCCAAGGGTGAACAAGGTATAGAGAATCCAATCGCGAAAGATCCTCCTCAGTCTTGATCTCCACGATCCCGAGTGCAGCTGTCTGTGCACGGAATGCTCTTTCCGATTTTCCTCGAGAAACTGATAATGGCCCGAGTTTGAATGCAATGCACGGAAGTGTCATTCGTTTTCCTGCGAATAACGGTATGCGGAGCTCATTGAGGCGGTCATACAATGTTGTGACCAAGCTGAGATTGACCGAAGACGCACGCAACCCGGCGGTAATGACTTCCACTTCAGCGCTTGTGATTGCCCGTAGAATGTGGGACGTCGGCAACTGATTGAACACGGCAATCTTGGCCGGGAGGCAGCTGTTGAAGCTCCCAGATTTTCCGGTCCACGCAAGGATGCTCGTGTCTCCCGAGCTCGTGAGCAGTTGTGATAACAGTCGCCCCAGTGCCTTGTCCCCCTCTCCGTACACAGCTGGTAGGGAGAGAGAGAATATTCCAAGCAACGAGTACGCTGCATCCTCGATCCGTGTCGTTTGTCGAGTCGAAGCCAAACGAAGCTTCTCGCGGATGTCTTCCAAACCTGGTCGGAGTGCCATTAACGCCCGTGCTGAGACACCTGTGGCCACTTCCATTTCCGAGATTATCTCTGGAGACTCTTTGTGGTTCGGAATATCAATATTCCTGTACAGCGTCCAGTCCTTGTTGTAGAATCGGACCATCTTCGACGCATGATATTCTTGGAATGTCCAGGTACGAGTGTTCCAGATGCTTCCCATGAGATCACCGCGTAGCGAGGGAGAAGAAACATCACATAGTAAAATAAGTGTCATGGCGGAGGCCTGGTACCACTGGAACATGGAGACGAGTGCTTCTTGGAGCACGGAGGGATCTGCTTTATTGATGCAGCACGTATCGCTCCATGCCCAATGCAACCCAGCATCCCGTACAGTCTTGCAGAACATTTGAAGCTTGTGATGAGTGAGAGATTGCTCGAGATCATACACAACGATGTGTATGACTTCTTCAAATAGTGGCTCGTTGTCTTTCCACTTGTGGGAAAACATGGCATAACGGTAGTGCTGCGCGACTTCGTGCTCGATGCGGGCATGATCGATGTCTATGGTCATAGAAGACACCAACTCGTGAAATATTGGTTCTGATTCGAACGAGGACGCCTGCCCAGACTTGTCTAGAAGACGACCAGTGTGGGTGTTAATGAGGATCGGTGGGGATTCACGAATGGCATTTTGAATGGCCCCGCGAATGGTTGCCTCTATCTGTGCTGGGTCGACGTACTGGCGAGAACGCTCTATAAGACAAGATCAACGAATAAATACCAGCATGATGTTGATGTTGTTACACTTACCACGAATCTCTGGATTTGATGACAGCGACATCTTTGAGAGCATAGTCTCAAACACAACTATTGCATCGCCATTGCATCCAGCACCACATAGGGCTATATGCTTGCTCTCGTAGCCCAAAGGAGACGACGGATCGCGCGTGATTACCTGATGAGCCTCCATTAACACGGACAACCACAACAAGACAGAAATAAGGTACCTCATTCGCGTCACTCAACGCATCTTTCCACAAGCCCATTTCAGCACGCGCCTTGCTCCGTTTAAGGAACAAGGCTGGTGCGTTAGCGGGATCGAGAGACAGTGCAACCGAGTACTGAGAGATGGCTTTATCATGTCGACGACGACCGCTCATCGCGAGATCCCCGAGGTTCTCTATCTTTCTGCCACATAGCGATTTGAAGTCTGAAGAAAGTATGTAGGTGCCACCTTGGTTGTGGTGTGCACGATCACTCACCAGCCAGCCATTTCGTCTGCTCACCATCTAACTCCTGTGCCAATTTGCTTTCCAATGCGTGGACACAGTCGATCGCGTCCATGATGCGGTCAAGGTCTCGAGACGTTTACACAGAGCCTGATAAACAGTAAACCTCGGGACCTTGAACTCGATATCAAAACATTAATTTCATAATACGGGTTAATGGAGGGTTTACTTACATCGCCAGCGGTCCTCAGTGCGTTCCTCCACGGGCCATCTGTCAGTTTTGCTTTTGCCCATTCCTTCAATACACTCCCGTATCCCCATGGAGACAATGGATCAAGGGCGATCACCTAATGACTCTCCGTCGATACGATAAGACCTGCACCTGACAGAAATAACATACCTGATTTGTATCATTTAATGCGTCCTTCCATAACCCCTTGGCCGAATATATCTTGCTTCGTTTAACGAAAATGTCATTAGGGACTGGGGGATTGAGGGACAACGCAGTTGAATACTGAGTGATGTCTTCGTCGAGCTGTTCAGCATCCGCTGCTGCATCTCCGAGGTGTTCCAGCTTTGAAGCGCAATACTGCCTGAAGTCTAAGAAAAGTCAGATGAACGCCGCCTGCATGACATGCGCGACTCACCAAGATCCCATTTCGCCTGTTCACCATCCGTGTCTGCTTCCAATGTCGAGTCGTTCGCCATTTGCAGGAAACACTCAATCTCGTCCGCTGCGCGATCAATCG
>MU131303.1:0-12710 GCA_015039435.1 Imleria badia
GCACTGTGGCTTATCTGTTTACCTTTGTTTACTTAATGTGCACACTTACTCCCTGGAAGTCCATTGTTCTCCTCCTTGGTTACTCACAGTAGACTCCAGGTCTGTATATCCTTATCACCTGTCTCAATATTATCTTGGTTACTCACAGTGGACTCCAGAGTTGTCCTCAGTTGCTCCTTTCACTTGGCTAGTCACCCTCACATGCTTTCAGCTCTCAACATCCAGGCCATTGATATAATCAATCACCTTGAAGATCCTGTTGTCCAGAAGCACTATGGCCTAAAGAAGACAGTTTCCCTGACAACTGCACAACAATGGCTGAAGGAGCTAGGTTACTGCTGGAAAGGAGAGAAGCATGGGCAGTACATTGATGGTCATGAGTGTGTTGATGTGGTCGAGTATCGTCAAACCACATTCCTTCCTGCCTGGTCTAGCCTTGAGCCCCATCTACAGACATGGACAGAAAATAAATATGACTGATCTTATCATCAACAATTCTGAGTCCCTTTCCATTTGACTCGTCAAGTTGTTGCTTGGTTCCATGATGAATCAACATTCTATGCTAATGACCACTGTAAAATTGCCTCGGCAAAAAGGAGAAGGCACATCTTTGATGGTTGCAGATTTTGTGTCTATAGACTATGGTTTTCTTCAGTCAGTATATGGAAAGGTGTCTGCACACTGTGGTCCTCTTCAAGGCTGGGAAAACATAAGATGGATATTTTACCAGCAACAAAATTTTGAAACAGGATAGTAACCAACCCTCCCAATTTCACTATGAACACATGATTATTGACATACTGTACATACCTGTAGTATACATACTCATAGAGCAACATAACTTAGCATAGTTATTATTTAATCTCGGCTGTGCACGGCAAGTCATCGGCATCACGAGTGTCACATAGAGCCACCTCATATGATGTTCGTTAGTTTTCTATAACCTTTGCATTAAGTCAAAAGACAAAGAGATTGAAGAATTCGATGACATGTAGCTTCTTGACTCTGGTGCATCATGCCACTTTACATGGAATAAGGAAGATTTTGTGGAATACCACAACTTCACCACTCCATGTTTTACACAGACAGCTAATGGCCAAGATCCTATACCAGAAGAAGGCACTGTCCTTATTAATTTCAGAGGAAATGTTGTCTGTTTATCACCAACAATTTGAATGCTCAATTACCACATCAAACTCATTTCCTTAGGCACTTTGCTTTAAGATGAATGTCTCACCGCGTACAGCACCAAAACCCACTTTTATATTTCTGATAAGTGTAACAATAAGGATGTCATCTCCTTCAATTCTCATGGAAACAACACTATGTATTGGGCATGCACAGCTCCAATTCATAAACTCAATTCTACGTGCCTAACTATGAGCACTATTGATTATAAGTTAATATATCGCCACCTAGGACATCCCTCCAATGAAGTCATCAGAGCTGTGTGAAAACATATCAAAGACTTTCCAGATGTGAACATTCTATCTATTGAAAGCATTTGTCCAGGCTGTTGATTAGGCAAACAACCCACACAACAATGACAGAAGAAAGTGAAAGCCAAGGTTACCTGCTCATGGACCCACAATGAGCAGCATGCTGTCGCACCAATGCGGCATCATCCTCGGTCGTGATATGATGATTGGGGCAGAAGCAATTTCAAGTGTTGTAGTGCAGAGCCTCAAACCAGATCACATCGTGCCTAAATAGCGCTGGTTGACCAGACCAGGACTGGTCCGAAGCAGTCTGATTGCTGCAACCAGTTGCAACCAGTCTTTTGTAAAACCAGTTCACACACAGGGATCATGTGAGATATGCTTGTATCTAGCCAGATAATAATAGTAAGATTATGCGAAAGATGTGGGAAGTGGGGGGGGAATAGTACCTACAGGCCTACATATTTTCCGAAGCGACCAGTCACAGTCTGGACTGGTTGCAACCAGTTTTAGACCAGTCTTTTAAAAAGTTTTCGGGATTTTAAAAAGCCCAGACCGGTCTGGTCCAGTTGCCAATTTTGTTTCCGGTTGTGAACTGGACTTTCGAACACAACAGGTGGGCCCAACATATAGTGACAGGACACACTTGCAATACATGAGTGGGCGAGCAGGATTGTTATAAGTTGCACTTACATGATACAGGCAGGCCCGCCACGGGATTATATGAAGCACTTACATTATACAGGAAGGCCTGTCATAGGGTTCAAGAATGTACTTACACCACAATGGCAGGCCTGCCATCGGGTTTTGGGGTACACTTGCAATAATATTTCCAGGCTGGCCAACTACAAGGTCATGGGATGCACTTGAAACATCCTCAGGGAATCATCATTTAGTCATATAATGAACCTACAATATATGGGCAGGCCTGTCATATACTTTCAAGATATCCTTACCACCTGTCTCAATATTATGTTGGTTACTCACGGTGGACTCCAAAGTCGTCCTGAGTTGCTGCTTTCGCTTGGCTAGTCGCCCTCACAAGCTTTCAGCTCTCAACAGATGTTACAAAGTGCCACGATTCAACAATGGGTGCAAATGTGGCAAATTCCAGTATATGAAGAGTGATTGTGTGCATGGACATCACAAAGCGCCGCGATTTGACAGAGCCTGAGGACGCCATGTATCATCGAAGCGATATGGAGGTCGGCAGGATTAGATGACCACCTCCTTGAAGGCCTCTATGCACGCGCTGTTGCCAGAAAGACCATGTAGTCCTCCCCCCACGTGATGGGGATGACACTCACATGGAAGAAAGACCCCTGATCCGAACAGCAAATGTAACTCTTGACAATATTTGAGTCCACAGGGTCACCAACGATGCATTGCAGGTGAAACTTTGATTGGCACAGAGATCAATCCATGATGTTGTTCAACTTTTCGCCGTGGTGGAGTCACATGGCTAATCATTTGACTCAGACTTGGGGCCTATACATGCAGCAGTCCTATTGAATACATTAGGCAACACAACCTTGTAAGTAATTTTGAGGAGATATAGCCAACTTGGATACACCAACAGCACTCAACTGCGATGATGTCAGACGAGTTTGCATTCCAGCAAGGTGTTAGTTGTGCCGTCCAAAAATGCAGCATTGTTGCTACGTAGCAACCCACTCAGCCTCAAAGTTGAGGCGCTCCTGCTTCATCATCATCGTCATCGTCAGAGCTCAGCTCAGCTCTATAACCACCGCTGTGACGGGCCAGCGAACCACACGCATTGCTGGAAAACGGGCCCAGGGGGGGAGGCAGGAAGTACGTCCTGCCCTCCTTCTCTGGTCAGGAGAAAATGCCCCCTCCTTGCCAAGAGGGAGCAGGTTTCGAGCGTCTCAAGGACTTACTTGACGTAGGCCTCATACAATGACAGAACACCCTCCGCCCCTCGCCAGTGGTTTTGGTTGTCCATCTCTTCCCTCCACTGCTCTTCCTGATTTGCACTTTCATCCACACCCTTGACGAGCAGCCCAGCCCGGCGTACAATGTGCTCCACAATGTTTTGCAATTCGGTGTCCGGCCTAAACAGCATCTTGTCTTCAGAGCGCGGGCAATGATCGGGAATTTTGTCAGCTGGTGCGCGACAGGCGGGGCACGGGAATAGGTTGTGGGGTCGTTGGGGGTGATGCGGGTGCTCTTGTCACCCTGGAAAGCATACCATGTCTGTGTTATGGAAAGCATACAATGCCTGCATTATACACAGCGAGCAAAATATATGCCCGTAGCGCGTGCACATGGGATGCATGCTGCATGAAGAGACACATTAGCACTTGTCTGAACAAGGTGCTAGCTGCACAACTTACATTAGTTCAAACCAGCTGGAAGGTTGGGTCAGTAGACTGCTGGGTGAAAACAAAAATATGCTTACATCAAACAGCACAACTCCTCACTCAACAAATTGCACAAGGTTTCCACTGCCCCCAAATCCCTTTTGTGCTTGTCTGTGTCCGCTTCATTGATCAACACTTGCTGGCGGTTTGTGGTGGCCAACTGCTCCACCATTTCCGCCAACCGTTCCCAGGAACATTGGCTTTCCACCCAAAATTCCTCGATTTCCGCCTTGAGCCCAGTGGCTTCACAAGCTGTGGGTATATGGTCCAAGGTTGGGGATGGCGTATGTGCTGTCCTGGACAGTGTCCCAGACAGGATTTCCCTCAGAGGGGAATACGCGCTTCACGCTGTTTTTGTCTACAGACTGGAGTTAAAACTAGTTAAAAAAACATGAATGAAAGGAATGTACCTTGATCGTCGCTTCTCTTCCCTGTTGCGAAGCCGCTGCTCCAGCTTTTGTTGTGAATTCCTACAGGTGATAGGTTAGCATAGAAGGAGGGAAGGAATTGGCATGCATTTTACCAGCCAAGCGTAGCTCACAGACAGGATCAGGCATGCTCTTCATATCCAACTTAAGCCCAGTGACAAGATTGTGATCCAAAACTGACTTCACACCTGCGAGATGATAATGGGCAAGCCTCCTGTGCCACAATGACCAATTAATTAATCAGTAAAGTCATTGCAGGATGCATCTGTTCATCTGCATGTACCATCATACCATCCACAAATGCAGCATTGTTGCTAGTAATGCTAGCAATACAGGTGTGCTTGTCATAGTAGGCACAGCAGGGGCAGTGGTGGGTGGATGGAGTAGGAGTACTCTCAGCCTGGTCCACCTTCTGGCCTTTGCCCTTTGATGACTTGTACACATTCCTAGCAGACTGTAAACCATTGCACTTGAACTAACAGTGGCCAGGCTTCTCACAGAAGAAGTAGGGCATATTAGGGTCGCATTACAAGGACAAGACATTGCCAGGAATAGTACTAGATTCATCAGAATGAGGTCTCCTGTTGATATCTTTGGTCTGGATCACAGCCTTGACCTTATCCTTGTCCAGACTGACACAGGGCGAGTAAGAAGGTGAAATGATAGTAATCCACTCCAAGCGAGTGCCATGCAAGTGAGCTTCATCATCTAGTTTGGTCAAGTCGAAGCAAGTACTCCTGAATCCTGGCCATGGCCTGCTATCGATGCTCTCTAGATATGGCCTGGAGAGTCACACACTACTCCACCCCGCATGTCAAGACAAATGTGGAGTCGTTTGTGCGGGGAATCACAGACACAAAGCTGTCACTGGTGTCTTTGGGGTTTCCCTTTCCCCAGCACAACACCCTGTCCCCATCTGAGTGAGTGTTTTTCCCCTCTTTCATGTGTGTGACTCATTCCTCAGAAAGCTCGATAACAGTCTCTCTTCTGGCTGGGCCCAGCCAGACCCAGGTCCACAAGCCCATCGATGGAACTGACATTCCACTGAGAAGAGTTGCCCTCATCATTGACACCGAAGGATTTGCCGACTTTGATGAATTGCTGGCGGACCATGGGTTGACCCTGCCACCCATTGGTGTCCTCGACTCCCTTATTGGTGCAGACACCATACCTGTAATGGCCACCCTTCTTGCCTGTATTGCACATGGCTCCGACCTTTCCCTCGAGGCTTTCCGGATGCAGATGGCTTGGGGCCACTGGGGCTGTTGGGATGAGGTATGTAGGTGGGCAAAGGACGCACTTCGACAGGATTATCTGCTCCCTGCTGCGGACATTTGGCATTTTCGTGGGCATGGCATGCCTGATGTTTACGAGCAGTGTAATTAGTCAGCCACAGCACAGACCGATCCTTGACGACAAACAATTATCATGAGCTCCAACAAACCTCGCCTCTACGTTGCGCTGTATGTGTGGTAATGGTGGGATCCAAACGATGAGTGATGCGGAAGATCTGTAAGTCACCCAACCTATTACATTGTATACCATTGGGCCTTTCTCACAGGGCCAAAGAGCGATAATAACGGAACTGCCAGAGGCAAACACTTTCATCCAGTGAATAAAATCATTAACCACAAGTCGGGTGGGTTTTCGAAGAGGCGTACAGACCACGGTGAGTAACCAAGGAGGAGGACAGTGGACTTCCAGGGAGTAAGTGTGCGCATCAAGTAAACAAAGGTAAACAGATAAGCCACAGTGTGAAGTCAAGTCTCTGCATGGGTAACACTGCAGGATAGAGGTGTAGCAAGTCCAACCAAGTTGGGGTATAGGAAGGTCAACCATGAGGAATCGAATGGGCGCGGTTACATGTCAAATAGAGCACTGGAAAGTAAGTAAATGAGGTGCGGAATCACAAAACCTAAGAAGATCACAGATGTTGAAGGCCCCGGATGCGATGGGAAAGGGTGCCATATGGATGGCACAATGAGCGACTCGAAACGACTTCACCCTATCCTATCCTTGGCAACACTTTTTCCGAGCTCTGCTGGTCTTACAGACCAATTTCCCATCAAAATAAATTAGTCTGTAAGACCATCCCTCTTGAAATTCAACCACCTTAAATCCATTTCTAGCACTCCCTGCCACACGGGACTCTTCAACGACACAAACGAGCGGGGGATGTGGTCCAAAAGGAACACTCTGGAAGTTCTTTTGGACCAGATCCATTGCTCGTCAGATCTCCTTCCTAGCATTTATTCCTGACATTTTTATTTTTTCAGCTCTGCTGACCACATCTGTTGCTCGCAAGATGTCCTTGCAATTCTTCACCGGCATCGCACCCTGCGCCACCGTCGCACGTCGTTGTGCACGTGGCTACCAACAGTGACAACAACACCCTCTCACAACACAAATCACGCAATGCCTACAATGATGACAGTGACAGGCCTACCAATGGCGACAACAATACCGTCCCCCAATGCAATCACACACACCTCACAACAACAAGCCTACATTGGTAGGACCATCCCACGACGCAATCATCCACACCCCATGACAACAACCCTACCAACGGCGGTAACGGCGCCGTCCCAAGATCTAACTTGAACCATGCACACCCCACAATGACAGGCCTACCACTGGTGGCCGTCCGATGATGCATGCAATCATGCACGCCCTATGGCGGCATCCCACGATGGCGCCCGGCCTACAGATTCACCCTCTCACATCCCTAACCAAGACAATGATGATGCCGTCAAGCAGTCCCATCACATGTAAGTCCAAAATTTCTCAAGTTTTAGACTGAGTAGACTGATGACGACGACGCCAGGGCTCCAGTGCCTGCAGCTTCGCATATTGCGTGTCGGGATCGCTCCGCCGCCGTCCCCAGTTCATACACAACACCTGTGATACATCTGATGCCCAGTTTGGTTTTGACGCGGTTGGTCGACATAGTTTGTAGGCGGCTTTGGATATTCGGGAAATGGTCTGGATGGCCTAGGTACGTCGTCCTTCTTGCTTTCATACCGTCCATGCTGACCTGCTGCACCTTCAGCTAGTTGCCCCACTCGTTTCGAGAATGAAACATAAGTATTGCATACACTTACACTGGATGCCATCCTGACACTCACTTGGTGAGAACATGGTGTCTGATATATCATTGTAGCAAGTTAACATGTATGGCCTTCAATGCAGCTGGATGTTTGGTCAGTTTAGAGAGTTCCACAACGCCAGACTGCCTCACCTTGCTTCTTTCCATGTTGGACATCATAATCCACATCTGAGTTGGTTATGTCTTCAACAGCAGGCTGTTGGCCTGTAATATGTTAATCCAGAGCTAAGGAATGTATGCACAAGTGTAGGTGTAATAGTTGCGCACCTTTTCGTCGTTGCGCACACATCTTAGCTTGCGTTCCTTGGCTATACAGGACGATTTTTTCTTTTTCGGCTGCAATCTTCTCAGCAATCCTGGCTTGTAGGTCATTTGTGTCTTCTTGTGCAATGGACTTGTCCTTGAATGGCGTCAGAATGAGATGTGTAAGCTTTTTCAGACTAGCTGCATCTGTTAGTGGCTTCCAACACATCTCCTCCTCTCTGTCATGGTTGCTATCTTGGGAAATGAGGGCATGCATTCATTTCTCATCTCAGCCATCTTGTCTGGTTGAAACTCGTCCTTGTTGATGTCTACACTCGGATCCTCCAGCTGCATCAAATGTCTCTCACTCTGAAGCATCATCGCCTAGTATAATGGACAGCCTAAGTATATGGAATACTTGCATGCAGGCATGAGATGACTCACTTCACACAGTGCTTGTAATGGCTCGCCAATGCTGGCAGACATCTTGTCATTGGACAACCTGCCCAGACCCTTGACCAGCACGAGGTTGACAACCTTTTCGATCGCTTCCTTGTTGCTCTTGTGTAGCTCCTCCATCTGATCCAAGTGTATGATATGATTTCCTTTGCTCTCGCCTGCGATGTGCTTGGGGTCCAGTTCGTGGTCAATCTGCTTGGCATGTGTTGGTTGCTCGTAAATGCCATCCCACCATATCATTGACTCCCGTGCAATGCCGTCCGCATTCTTGAAGATCGGGCCCAGCTTCTGTCTGATTGCCCAGCCTGCATCTGTGTTAAGCAGCTCTTCGCGTTTTTCCAGACAGCAGCTGAAGGGCATCGTCTGCTTGATCATCATCACCTCCTTTTTGATGGCATGCCTTTCCGTCCATTGCAGAGATGTGGAGCATGGTGCACAAGTCTGACAGATATTTGGTGACCTCCGAGGTGAAGGTTGCATCATCCGAGGTGGGTAGCTGTGGATGTTAGGTTTTGTGATTCCGCACCTCATTTGCTTACTGTTTACCTTTGTTTACTTGATGCATACACTTACTCCCTGGAAGTCCACTGTCCTCCTCCTTGGTTTCTCACAGTGGACTCCAGGTCTGTATATCCTTACCACCTGTCTCAATATTATCTTGGTTCCTCACAGTGGACTCCAGAGTCGTCCTCAGTTGCTCCTTTCGCTTGGCTAGTCGCCCTTACAAGCTTTCAGCTCTCAACAGTGGATGTGAAAGATCCTTTGACGCCTTATGATGTGTTGCAATCTTTGCCTTGTATGCCTTCATGATTGTCTTGACAGGGGTGACAAGCAACTTGTACTGCAGTTCTTCAAGCTCCTTTGTGTAACTTCCATTGCCAGCCTCTGAGTCTCTCTCGCCCATCGTGCACGTGGCAAAAAGTGACTTCGACGCTGTGCCACTAAGAATGTCCACAGCTAGTAGATGTGGAAGTTAGATGGGCCTAACTCTAGCATATACTTGCGCTCACATGGTTGACCACCTCAATGTCATACTCCACCTTTGAAACAGTGCTCCTGTATATGTTGACCCCTTGCATATTATTATTGCACCATTGATGGGCATAGCACACTGTTCTATAACCACCTTGGCCATAGGCTCGATTGCGATAGTGATCTGCCAACACACTAGCTAGTCAGGTCATAACTCAGAGCACATATAAACAACCTCACATCAATGAGGACCTTGTCCAACTTCACCTTCTCATTCATGTATAGCTTTAAGATGTCAGGCAACAGGAATTTATTTGGCAGAGGTAACAACGTCAAGAATTTGGGCCCATCCATCAATAGGCCAGTTTGTAGCCAGGCAACTTAATTGGTCATATATTTCATGACTGTTGCAGCCTCGGGTTGTTGGATGTCCTTTGGTGGGCAGTGTCCTAACTCCACGCAGTGACTCCTAACGTGCTTCCAATATAACTCCATGGCTGCTCGATCATTGGGGTGTTTCAATGCAAACTTGTCAAAGTGATTGTGGTGGAGGTGATAAGCTCCACAAATATCCATGCGTCCAGGTAGTAGGTGTCCAAGACGTGACATTCCATATCATCAGCATGCATTTCCTGCATACCATCCAGAATCAGACCGAATTTGGCAACTGGCGGCCTCATTGCACAACTACACATTGCAAAGATCATGGATATGGATTGACGCATCGAAATATTCAGCAACATACCCGTGACCCCTGAGGTGGAAGGCTGGAACCTGTGTTTCCTGGGTCAGAGATGCCATGGGACTATTTGAAACAGACAACACGGCGCTGGGGATGAGAATGAGTGACTTTAGATGGGAGGAAGTAAGAAAGCGGGCGATGGACTTCACCAAACATGTCATTGAAACTCAGAACATGGGCACGATGAGATTGTATACAATTGCAATGTTGAACCTTCACAATATTCAATAGTGAATAGTGTATTGTATATAGCTTTGTACAGCAGGGAGATCTGCGTGAGGTGCATCATGGAATACCACAAAAACAATTTAAGCATGCTCCAACTGACATATCACATCAGGATGTTGAGGCCATAAAGAAAATATCACACCTCGAGCACAAGATCAGATGTATGGTCCAGGCCATCCAATGGTGGTCAAAATGACTTACAATGCTGGAGATGCACCAGCCCTGGTAGTCGGTGGTAAGGATATACAGACCTCAAGGCCTTGGTTAACAGGTCTGCAGGCATCTCAGCAGTGGGCACAAAGGATGGGGAGATGATACCTTTATCCACAGTATCTCGAAGCCAAAACCAGCGCAGATCCAACTGTTTCATGCGTCCATGATGTTCTGGATGTTTTGCTATCTGAATTGCTAACTGGTTATCCATCCACAATACGGATGATGCGGGGAAAGGGAAGCCAATCTCCTGTAGCAACTTGCACAACCAAACAATCTCCTTGCCTGCTTCCACAGCAGCCATGTATTCCGCTTCTGTAGTGGACAAGGCGACGATGGGTTGACCCTTTGACATCCAGGATACAACACCAGTACCAACCTTCACCACATAAGCACCAGTTGATCGTCCTGTATCCTTGCAACCAGCATGGTTGGCATCAGAGAAGGTCACAAATGGTTCTGAAGACGCAGGATCAGGAGCATAGGTGATGCCATAGTTGAGGGAGCCCTTGATATAGCAGAAGACGTGTTTGTCAGGATGAGTGGTGCATGACAGGTATTGTAGACACCCTAGAGCGCCACCATAATTGACAGAGTGCATGAAGACTTGGTCCTCCATCGTTTTGGGCGACTGCTCATGCGATAGGGACAGGCCTGGATCCATGGGAGTGGTAACAGGCTCACAGTCAGCCATACCAAAGCGATCCAGCATGTCAATGCATTACTGCCGCTGAGAGATGGTGAGGGAACGCTCGGTGCAATCTCAATCGATCTTGATGCCCAGAATCTCGCTAGTAGAACCAAGGTCGCGCACTTTGAAGTGTTTGCAAAAATAGGCAAGAGACTGCTGGATTGCATCAAGAGACTTGGATGTGAAGGTCATGTCATCCCCATCTCATCTGTATTTAGCGGGAGCTACTTCTACTACTATGAGACCGAGCACCTTGTCTGTGTGGCTCTCTCAATGTTACTGTTGACGACGAGAACACACTAACGAATGATGAATGCCCTAATCCCATATTTTTCTAGGTTTTGCTGTATGCTCATTTGGGTAATATTTTTCTAATGTTTCAATATTCCTATCTCCCCCAGTTGCAGTTTTTGTTGCCAGTCTTGAACTGGACCTGGACTTACTAATGCTGATTGTGTATTCAAACTTCTCCAAATCAAACTCAATAATTTTCTTATATATTCAGGCATGGACTCTTATTAGTGGACAGAAGATCATTTGAATGCCAGAGACCAGGTAAGTGTTGAATATCATGCATCAGCTCTTTTTATAAATCAGCTTGTGGAATACCACTACCTCAGAATTATATAACTATAAATCAATGGATAACTTGTGTCAGTACACAATTTGTAGTGCAACCTAAGCTTCATGGCATTCAACAATACTGTGTTGAGAAGGGCCTTTTATATTGCAACTGAGATCAAGCTGGAGGAGCATCACTAGCATCTCTAAATGTATCGCAGATGCAGAGAACACTATTTTCAATTTTCAAATCCTCATAAGAGATAGTAGCTAGAAAATAAATGACTGTCTTGTTGTTTGAACTTGTAATTAAGAAACACACATATCTTTGACCACTGTGAGCAAAAGCATAAGAGAGTACATTCATCCAATTTCCCTATTATGTTGCCATGGATTCCATTTTCCATGTGCCCATATAAGCATTTCGGAAAGTCTTGATACAAGACAATTGCATGTACCAGCAGCAATATTGCAGTAACCACACCTGCACCAGGAATGCCACACATAACTCTGCCCTTTTTTATGTTCCCACTCTCCTCACTGCCAGGATCTTTGCACATCCAGATCAACTGAGCTAAGTAAAAGGCAGGTACTGTTAGGTTTAATGATTTCACACATTATTTGCTTACTTTCCAGTGCTCTATTTGACTTCTAACTATGCCCATGCAATTCCTCATGGTCAACTTTCCTATACCTCAACTTGATTGGACTTTCTACACTTCTATCTTGCAGTGTTACAATTATCCTTGATGATGATCTGGATCTTAAATCATATATCCTATGCCTCCCAGTGTTATTCTGCCTCTAAGTGAAAGATGAATTCCCATTCAATCTGGAGGATGTGCTCACAAAGCACTGCATTGGCTTCTGAAGTGCATATAGAACATGTATTCAAAATAAAGGTGTAGAGCACTGCCACTTTCCATTTGTTTGACGTATGTTGGTTCAGTATAATGGAGCTAGTGGTGGAGTTTACTCATGATCTGGATATTGCTTGAGCTGTGTCCAACCCTCAGATTTTTTCATTTTCTAGTGACTGCTGTGGTTATGCTCTGATATTGTTGTCAGGCCCTTTCACCTACCCCTCACTGTTGGAGCTGCACATACAGATGAATGCTTTACTTGGAAACTTTCTCCAGTTGGCCTTCTTGATGGAATTATGAAATGGACACTACACTTACATCACCGCTGTTTTCAATGTGTGATACATGTGAGAAACCGAAAGACACCACATCCTCTCATAAGTC
>MU131308.1:0-12614 GCA_015039435.1 Imleria badia
GGCAGAAACCCAACCTTGGCCACCCGCGGGATGTGATGGACGTCTCCGCGGAGTCTAGTCCTCATCCTGGCCTCTTACAATCCACCACGGGCCCATGAAGAACGCCTCATGGAAGCCTACGAGGTGGAGCAACGAAGACAAGAAGAGGCTGATCGTCTTTTGGAGGCTCGAAAGGAGCAAGCAAGCGCGTTTGCTGCGAGCGACATTACAGAGTGTTGCTGCTGGGATGGTCGTTGACGAGATCGAGGACGACTGAGACGATCGCTAATACCCCCGCTGTAGTACCCAAAAGACTACTGGCGAGGAAAGCGTGTTCGCATGGCGAAGTAGAAAGCAGAGGTTTGTCGTAGAGACAATTTTTAATTATGACAGTGATTGATGGGATGGATCATCACAGAAACATGCATTGGCTGAGAAAGCCCTACGAAAACGCCTCCCGAACTCGATCCATCAGGTCAAGACCTTCTGTTCCGACCTCTCCAAGGTCCTGGATGCCCACCAACAAGCCCGGCTAGCATGACAGATTACGCTTCGGCTGAAGCTACGAAAAGGCATCGATGGCCAACGACCCGAGTTTCTGAGAACGATATCGAGGTGCAGGTTGGGGAGGATCCGAGCGAGAGCCTCAGGACTCTCAAGGTACGAGACTCGCGATTATGAATGACGTTTTGTTGACACTGCGTTCAATTAGCCTGAAGAAAACTTTTTTCACCATCGTTTTGTGAGCCTTAAGCAACGAGGAAATCACCTATTTTAGGACATGTGCGCGTTTGATGAAGAGAATGAAATCTAGACACCCGCCTCGGATCCTCATTCCTGTGACCCATGAGATGGGAACTGCCTTCCAACAGCAGCATTGCATAAGAACGTTCATGCCTCGTGTAACCTGTTTGGTACTGTTACCGCGAGACAAGCACCCGCAAGAGCTTCTGAGAACGCGTGTTGATGCAGAACGGTGCACGGCATGGAGCAAGGTCAGGTGGTAGGGGTATTTGTTTGGACACTGGCTGTCGAGCGCGCACAAGTGAAATGTGATAAATTTACTGACGGGGTTCACGAAAACTATGACCGGTGTTGAAAGACGCCAGACCAGCCTGTGCATAATCATCTTTTCACTCGTTTGTTGAGCGGGCCATGCAATTAAAAGTTGCTTGCACGGCGTTCTCCACTCCCGTTGCGGTAAACCGTAATGATGCTGATCGACGTACCGCGGACGGAAAGGCATGGACGAGTCCAACGTTCACTAAGCCTTTTTTAACTCGAAAGCTTCCGCTTACTGGAGAAACTTTTACACTCTGGTTACAACAACTCCGCCTTTGAAACTTGACCAGCCAGTGATTGAACTGAGGGCCGTGAACAATCCCTCAACGACACGATGAACTTTGGAAAGAGCGCTACGTGGAACGTGGAACGTCCACCTAACGAAAGCGAGGAAGAACTGGCAGCACAGCTGTGCAACAAAGTCCTCGTGTAGGCCTCATTTCTCAACTTCCGAGGATGGGCGATGGGCAACGCCCTGCCAGCGTCTTTCCACCCTACTTCTCTCAAAAACACACCTCTAGCCACACTAGGCAGACCTGGCTCACATGTCCGCCCCGCCATTTATCCGTATTTCAGGCGAGTCACACCAGTTATTATTGTGGTGTTACATCTCAGTCATATTATCTATTCAGCCGTCACTGTCTCTCCAGAATCGCCCAAACACATAACCTCAGGAGAACTTCATATCGGCCCTCGCCGACACACACTGATCTGCGATGAGGATGGCACACTACGCCAGGAATTCCCGAATGCGGTGTATGTGTTTCGCCCATCCCTCTCGAACCTCTAACCTACTTTCCGTACAGCGAAATCTCACCAGACGCCCAAATCACATTCCACCACAAGACATCATTTTTACGACGGGAAAAGATACAAAGAATAGATACTCGCCGTCTATTTACCAGCTTCTCTGAGGGTCAGACGCAAGGTAATTCCAAAAGCTTTTCATCTCTGTCGATAGTCTCAGTTGAACTTTCGAACAGATCTATCGGTGGCTCGAGATGGCATTCGAGTCCTATTCAGCTGCCAGGCTACCGACACCGACCTCTCTATACCTCAGACTGTCGAAGCTATCCCCCCGATCCAGGCTGACGGGGCCTTACTCCCTACAACCCAGGCCATCTTCGATGATTGTCCGCGGTAAGTTCGATGATGTAATCCCGCCACTTCGGCTCGACTGACGCTTCAATTCAAGATTCCGTATCTTGGTTATAGGCAAGGTCAGAGTATGTTCGCCCTTTCCCAACCATGCGCTCAACTCCCCATCAGAGCGGCGTAGGAAAATCAAGTCTTATCAACATCGCCTTCGGGATCAACGAAGCGGTAAAGCTCTAAGCAATTTGTTCGTGATGTCTATCCCTCACCAGCTCTCTCTCAGTGCTCCGCCGATCTCAAGCGCGGAATAGCAGATATTCACGAGGGGCTCGAGTCAACTGTGAATAGACGGTTCATCCTTCACGATTCCCTTGGCTTCGAGCCAGGAGATAAGGATAACTATAAAACTGTCAAGGAGTTCATCCAAGGCAGGCAGACTGGGGCGCTTAAAGACCAACTACATGCAGTCTGGTGAGATGTTGTCTTCGTGTGATTCGATCATGTGCTTGATGGTTTTCTTCAAGGTTCTGTGTTCAAATACCCCGGGCAGGCGGGCGGCTACTCGAGGTAGCTGCTGAAGATTTCTTTCGAACGAAGAAGCAAACCATGGGTGCCAGTTCGTGTCTTATTTCAATGCTCTCAGAGCTATGGTCAAGTTTGCTACAGTACCCCTCATCGTGGTATACACGAAGCTTGACTCGTTTGTGGACGAGTTGACGATACAATTGGCGATGTCTTCTGGTGGACTTGACGACGAAAGGCTCACGAAAAATGCCATTTCGAAAGCACAGTCCACCATAGGAGAACTGCATAACGAGATCACTCGACTCGCAGGGGAGGCCCTTCCATATGCAGTTGTTTCGAGTAAGCATGTCGAGATCTGATTTGGGTTCCTATCTCATGCTACAAAAAACCTTGACAGCTAAAGAAAATTTTAAGTACACGCTCCAAAGTTTAGTCGAGCTTACGCACGATCAAGTCGGGATACGTGACACGCCTGAGGCACAGATCACATCGATGGTGACATTGATGGCGCAGAGGGTTGTCCCGCATCTTAAAATCCAAGGGTGCATTAAGTAAGGCGTCTCTTTGAGTGTTCGACTCTTCATGTTCTTACTCTTGTGCAGTGTCGGGAGGCAACGTTCGGTCTCTCCATTAGAACGACAACCAATCGCTGACCCTTGGTTACAGGGTACTGGAAAGCCTTGAGGGCCAGCCCTGACTTCAAAGGACACACGATATGGGATTGTCTTTCTGTAATCCACACTGACATTGTCGCCGTCTGGAATTTCAATGATCCAGCTTGCGTATGTAATATTCAGGACGGCCGCTGTGTAGATTACTAACTGACAACATAGCACCTGCTCGAGAATAAGTTCAAGGAGCTGGTTATCAAAATGGTGCAAGAAATGGAGATGCGTTCCGCCCCGAAGCCCAACAGAATCCTGTGAGTCCTGCTGTTCAGCAACACCTCCACACTCACGGGCATTCATCGTCAGTGCCTTAGGTGGCGGTTCACTAGCAGCAGCCGTTTCTGGCTTCATGGCTGCCATAACGAACCCTGCAGCTCCAATCGTTCTCCCTGTCATCGTGGGTGTGGTTGCTGCTGTGTGGCTCTACGATGTCTACCAGAACGTGTACGTTGATACCTCTCCCCATGAATGCGGTAAATGACTCTCGGCGTATCAGGAAAAATGTACAGCAGATATTCATGGCGTTCATCGTCGATCTGACTCACATCATGGAGACGCTCTTCATCTTGACCGCTCGCGATCACAACAAGCTCACCCGCCGCGTTATCAAGCTTGCCTTCAGCGCTTATCACGAGTCAGGTGTGATGACTCAAGCTCACGCGGATATTCAGGCATACAGAGACTCCATCGGACGGGATTCAGCGTTGGAGATGATCGAATCTCTGATCAAGCCTGAGCGGAGCGGCGATTCGAATGTAAAGAATTACTACGCAGAAATCAGCAAGATGGATATAGCGAAGCTGAACTTGGACTCTCAGGAGGAGGATTGGTGATGGTTTCCCCATTGATGATACGTTGTACTATAATGAGCCTGATGCGTTCGGGTGAGTCCGTTTTACTATGGATCTACCACTGCATTTCGCGCAGAAAAACCTGAGGGTGTCGACCAGTGGAGTGGGGGGTAGGAGAGAGCAAGGGTAGGAGTGGCAGGGGTCCAGGCCGGGAGATGCCGGAGTAGCAGAGTAGAGTAGTTCAGGCTTGTCTCGTCCCGTTGCGTTGCTGGGCAGTTAGCCAGAGCGTTGGCCCGTGTTCCCCCCCTCTCTCAGAGTCTCTCTCCCTAGCCGGTCCACCAGCCATTACGGACTTGACCGAGCGTGGGCAGCCTCGCCGTTGTACCTCTCTTGATCTCCTCGGATGCATTGGTTCTAGCAGCAGCGCTTCGGTCTCCTGGCTTACTTGGCTTTTTGATTAGCAGCCCAACTCGTCGCAAAAATATAACTCCATTCTCGACACGTGTTGACCTAGCTGACATTCATCCAATACGGACGGCGGCCGCTGGTAATGTGACCGTCCTATGATACACATCACCAATCACGCGGAAATGAACAAGGTGTGGGCCTGCGTTACTTATTCAAAGCGTGAGGTATTCCCTTGGGATGCAGGGTAGGGTCCTGACTTCAAATTCTAACTTTGGTTGCTCCACAGAGGGTTATGTTTGGCTTCAACGATGTTGATTCAGAGCACAGGTCTAACGAATGTCGAGCAGCCTCAGGAGGCACTGCGATAACACTTGCGGAAATGGGACTCCACCCCAGGACGAACGAAAGGTACGATCTTCCACCCCGACTTCGCACGAGTCCGTATTTCCCGTCCCTAAACTCTATTCTCAGTGACCTTGTCAAAGTGACTCAGACCTTCGAGCCACTATAACATCACGCGTATTTCTTGGGACCGTCGGTGGCGGTGATAGGCGTTGCAAACGTGAAAATGCAACAGCCAGCCGATTGGGAGGTCGTCAAGGAAGGCGCTGGCAGGGACGAGTGCTCGAGCGTACGATCGAATGTTGGAAAGTTCGTATTCCTGGTTACGCGGTCTCGAAACAAGACTAACGTTGATTTGTAGTGTATAATATCTCTCGGCGACTGTCCTCGGTGTATCATGCAACATGCCTTGGACGCGCTATGGTTTTACTTAGCGGGTTCATCGCAGTAGAAGGCCGGCTAGGACTGAAGTTTAGTAGTGTGCACTGGCAATATGTATAAATCGGTTACTATTGTCAGAGTTGATGCCAACTGACCTTCCGAGTCATGATAACTTGAAGTTCTTCATGACGCATGATGCATGCAGTCGAGTTGCAGCGTGGAGTTGCGCTGGTTGACTTGACGAGCCCTCTACCGGCGGTAAGCGATCCGAGCTCGGTTCGCATGTCAAGCGAGCGGCCCGGGGTTCAAACGTTCAAATACAACTTGCTCGGCTAACGAACTTTTGTAACATAGAACTTGGCAGGATACATCATGATATCGTCTTGTCAACTCGTCGAGACATACCATCCAGATTCCAGAAATTTCGCCGCGGGAGCATCTTACAGCGTCACTAGGTCCTTACTAGGAGACCATTTCAAGCTAATGGTCATCCCGTAACCGGTACGGACGGACATGGGATCCCATTGAATGGGTTGCGTAACGCACTCGTTATGGGCGGGCGCACAGCGCCGCCGCACACTACAGTTGCGGACAAGCAAACACAGCCTCAGTGAGGTGTGCTGCATTGTGGTGCTACAATGATCATCTTTGTCGCATCGTACGCGAGCGGGTTAGGGAACGTGACTTGGCAGCAGGGTTAGCTCTTTGGAAGGTGTGTACACGGCGTCCGTTAACTTGCTCTGCTCGAGTCGATCCGCTCATCCAACTCACCCGCACTCTCCATGGTCCCGTTCTACTTCCTGTCCCTCCCCCTTGTTTTTACAGTCTGCGGCACCGGCACCTCTCCCCCGACTGCCTCTACATAGGCGGAGGTCCGAGTCGTGGAACTTGCGGGTATTAATAGGTGCGCACCGGGCGCATCACGGCATACCTTTTCTGGTGCACACAACTTGAACACGACTTCCACTAACACAAATTCCGTAGATGCGGTCAACCGACCAGCGTCGCGGATGGACGCTCATTACAGGCGTCTTTCTGCTGTTCATGCTCGTGGGTCTCTTTTCAGCCCGCAATGACCGCAAAACTGCTGGCCGTACTACCTCCGGCACACCCTGGCTCTCTTCCAACTGGCTCTCATTCACGCGGCGCACTGGCACGATCACCGAACACCCCATCACCAAGCTCATGGATGACGCTAAAGTCGCGTTTACCAACCTTCTCGCGAAACAGAGCAAGACATTCCCCGAGGCAGTCGACGAGTACAAGCGCCGCTACGGCCGGGATCCACCTCTCGGATTCGACCGTTGGTGGGAGTTTGCAAAGGAGCACGACTTCAAGCTCGTGGACGAGTTTGATGCCATCGTTGAGGACCTGGCACCATTTTGGGCTTTGAGCGGCGAAGAGTTGCGTCGAAGAACATTTCAGGTAGGATCAGCCAGTTTTGCTCAGTTGGATCAGCCCTGAAGTTATCAATAGATGGGGCACTTGCCTTCCGTCGACCTCGTGCGCATCCAGGACGGCAGTGTGTCTGCAGTGACAATCGAAAAAGCGTACGTCGACAAAGAGCGTGGCCACCGCTCCCGTGGCTTCCGTGAGCTGCTAGTAAATTTTCAAGACGAGGTGCATGCGAACCCTGCGTGTTGCGTGTGATGCGGTACTGATTTTGTTTGCAGCTGCCCAACATGGACTTCGCGATCAACTCGAAAGCAGAAGGTCGGGTGCTTGTCCCTTGGGAAAATTTGCAATTTCCCAACCTCACCCTGCAAGACTCTTCTGGTATGCAATCATCACATTATTTGTTTATCAGCTCACGATGTGGGCTATGCAGGTGGCCTATCCACGTTGTTGGAAGACTTCACGCCCGACTGGCAGGGTCAAGGCAGCGTATGGGACGCTTACCGACGCACATGTCCTACCGGTAGCCCGGCACGACAACTCTATAGCTCGTATCGCAACCCAAACATTCCAAAACGAGACGCACTCCTTGGGAAATCACAAGCTTCAGACTATTCCTTCACGTTTGTCGAGACTGTTGACGACGATTACGATTTTTGTGAAAACCCATGGGCTCGTTACTCACAGGGACACTTTTTCTCTGATTGGCGAACGATTCCGGTGCTCGCTCCCGTGTTTTCTCCCGCGAAAGCCAAGGGGTTTGCAGATATCAGAATACCTAGTCATTACTATCAGGGAGGGCACGCTCGATATACCTATGGATATGATCCTGATACCAGAGGTGTCAAGGAAATCGACGACATGGAAGTGCCTTGGGATCAAAAGAGAGACGTCATCTTTTGGCGTGGTGCCACCACTGGAGGAGGTAGCACGCCGGCGGGGTTTACGCCAACTTACCAGCGGCATAGGTAGGTGTCATTTCTAAACCAATCACTGCGCTCATCACGAGCAATGCCTCAGATTCCTCCGTATGGCGCATGAGAGCGCTACTCACAATGTGACGATTGCGCATGCCTCGCCTTTGCTGCCTGACACCTTCATTTCGACCACAGTCCTGGCCAAAGATCTTAATAATGATATCATGGACGTGGCGTTCGTATCCGCCGTTGGCGAATACCCCGGTGGCGAAGAGGAATTACGCAAAATGCACCGTTTTGGAGCCTCAGTGCCCTTGGGTAATCATTGGTCGTACAAATACCTGATCGATCTGGACGGGATGTCCTACTCTGGACGATTCATGGCGTTGTTGGCGTCGGATAGCGCGGCGATCAAGTCGACGGTGTACAAGGAGTTCTTTTCGGATTGGATGCAGCCATGGTAGGTCATTTCTGCTGCGTATGGCTGTTCAGCCAAGACTGACGTGTCGCGTTCTCAAGGTTGCATTATATACCCCTCTCATCATCGTATTCGGAGATCTATGACATTCATGCGTATTTCTCTGGGCCGTCGGCATCGACGATGGACGTCGCCAACGTGACGGTGCGAGGAACAGCCGACTGGGAAGCAGTCAAGGAGGAAAGGGACGCGCAACTCCGACAGATTGCGAGGGCTGGGAAACAATGGAAACAAACCCTCGGGCGGACGGTTGACATGGAAGGTTCGTGCATCGATCGTCTCATTTTTGTTTTATACAGATGCTGACTTGATGAACAGTGTACGTGTATCGACTCTGCTTGGAGTATGGGCGGCTTTGGGCGGATGATCGGGACGCGATGAGTTTTGTGCTGTGATATCTTGACATTGCCAGTCCTTGGTTCAGTACTAAATACATCGTTATATCAATACATTAGACTGCTATCTGTTATTTGCTGTCTGTGTTCTCAACTTCTGCCACTGATTGGCTGCCAAAGTCCGGCCGCGGCCCAGGTCCGACGGCTGGTTCAACTTCGACTTGCTCGGCTAACTTGAACTTTTGCACATAGAACTCAGTGGCAGTATACTGATGGTCACATCAACTTGTCAAGCTTGGACGAACCATTTCGCCACGGCGGGATCATCTTTCAAGAGTTTCCAGAGTCAGGAGACCGTTTCAAGTTGACGGACCCGTAACGGACGGACATTCCCAATGGGTTGCCTAAATATAAACCACCCAAAATTATATGGCACCATCCTTTGGACTGACTCGAAGCACGACGGCGGTGTTGACGACTCACCGGTACATCCACACCATCCCCAATGATCCCTAAAGACGAGAATGTGCACCCATCCCAGTCACCGGGAAACATCGACGAAAAGCACTCGGCGCACGACGATCGAGGAGCCTTCGAGGAGATAGGCGAGATTTCAGAGCATGCGGTCACGATCGAGGGGGAAGAACAGACAACGTGGTTCGTTTGGCTTCTCGTCTGTTGTTGCACCATCTCGGGTTTACTTTTTGGTCAGTTCAACTCTCGAGACCGGCGGTTCTGCGGGCATGTGTTGACGAGCTGCTATACTCTCAGGCTATGACACTGGCGTCATCTCTGGTGCTCTCGTAACGATCAAGGGCGATCTGGGGCCCGCTGTTCTCTCGAATGGACAAAAGGTGAGGGTTTTTGGATGTTGCGCGTACAGTGTATCATTGAGCTCTGACGGTGTTCTACATCACAGGAATTCATCACCTCGGCGACGACGTTGGGTGCACTCCTGGGTGGTCTTGTTGCAGGTGCCATGTCAGATTGGACAGGTCGCCGACTCGTCCTCGGCATCGCAGATGTCATCTTCATCGGTGGTGCCATTGGACAAGCTGTATGTCATACCGTGTGGAGTATGGTAAGTGTCCCTTGCTTCTTCTCGTCTCACGCATGACGCGAACCATTCTTCATTCTAGATTGGAGGCCGTTTCCTGATCGGCATCGGTGTCGGCCTCGCGTCTTGCATAGCCCCTCTCTACATCCAAGAACTCTCCCCGACGCGTCTCCGGGGCCGGATGGTCGTCCTCAACGTCGTCATGATCACCCTCGGACAAGTGATTGCGTATGGAATCGACGCTGGTTTTGAAAACATGAGTGGCGGATGGCGGTGGATGGTCGGATTGAGCGCGGTGCCCGCTGGAGTACAGCTCGCTGTGTTGGCCTTTCTTCCTGAATCGCGTAAGTATTTAGGATCTTGGAGTGGGATATTTACATTGCGCTAACCCATGGATGTGGCTTTGTGGGGATAGCGCGTATTCTGATACGGAGAGGGAGCATGGAGGCCGCTTATAGAGTGCTTGCTCGTGTGTACACGACAGCTACCCCGGAACAAGTCGAGCGCAAGGTAAACGAGCCGGAGAATCGCATTGTACATGGAGTTGACGTCTGCCGTCCCAGCTCAGCGTCCTCCACGCGACCGTTCGCCAAAGCATCGAGATTTCCAACTCGACCACGTTTTGGCAACGACTCGGTTCCATGCTCTGGATTCCAGCGAACCGTCGTGCATTGAGTACGTTTTTCGACCTGCACTGCGTTCGTTGAGTCCTTGACTAAACCTACATCTCATCCTCGCCCATCGCGGAAAAAGCCGTTGCTTGTGGCATGCAAGCGTTTCAACAGCTGTGCGGATTCAATACGCTCATGTATTATTCGGCGTCGCTCTTTCAGGAGATCGGCTTTAATCAACCGACGGCGGTCGGACTCATCATTTCAGGGACCAACTTTGTGTTTACGCTGGTGGCGCTCAAGTCGTTTTTTTTCTTAAACCCTGGAGTCACCGTACTCATAGTACATTTGCAGGTGGATCGATATCGTGGGTCGGAGACGGATCATGTTGTTCTCTGCCCCTGGCATGATTGTTGGGTTGACTTTGGCCGCTATTGCATTCCACTGTGCGTGTTCACGTCCTCGGACTCGGACCTGCGTTGACGCCCTATTCTCTTTTTGCAGTCATGACCGAACAGACAGGCCACGTGCTCGTCACGGGGGCACACTACTCGGAAGCCTGGTCTGCGATCGTGTTGCTGTCGATGATCATCTTCGTCGCATCGTACGCGAGCGGGTTAGGGAACGTGCCTTGGCAGCAAGGTGAACTCTTTGGGTTGGAAGGTGTGTACACGGTGTCACGTTGATATGTCCGAGTCGATCCACTGATCCAAATCACCCACATTCTCTCCGTGGATCCCGTTCCATGACCCTCGTACGCTCCCCGCTCCGATGCCTTGTTTTTCAGTCCGCGGCATCGGCACCTCCCTTGCGACGGCCTCCAATTGGGGTGCCAACCTGATCATCAACTCGACTTACCTCTCGCTCATGGCCCAGATTACACCATCGGGGGCGTTCGGATTCTACGCCGGGCTCTGTGTGCTTGGGTTCATCTTTTGCGTGTGTTGTTTCCCGGAGACGGCCGGGTTGAGCTTGGAAGAGGTGACGTGGGTGTTTGAGGATGGGTTTGGGATTCGGCGGAGTAGGCAGTTGAGGGAGGTAAAGCGGGCGATGAAGGCGGGGATGGTGGGAGAGGGAGGAAAGGAGGGCAAGGGTCAGGAAATTGAAACAGAAAAGGAAAAGGTATGAGGCAGAAGGATGAATCGTGATACCACTTTGGAAACCCTTGAGACTAAGGGAATAACGTTCAGGGGCGACCCTTGTCAACTTTCTTTTGTACGATGAAAGACCGGCGTTACCGTGTCCATCAAGATACATGGGTATTGTGAAGATGAGTACTACTGTGAGATGTGCTGTTATACCACTAAGCTTTCGTCTCTTCGTCCTGCTCACCCAACACGTCTGCAAACACGACTCTAGTTTTGCAACCACAACCAGGTGCGATCATGACGCAATCCGAAGGGAGGCAGCAGCAGCCCCCTGACCTTCCGCATGCTCAAAAAATTCCGGGGGGGTCGTGGGACTTGCTTGGCCAGTCACAGCCAGTTTTCTTTTGGAAAAAAACCTCGTTGTGGAGTTGTGCACGCGCAGCAAGAGATATCCACCATCTTGGTTATCACATACATACGGACATTGCGTGTGTTTCTCTTTCCCCGTAGTCCGACCGACAACGACAACTAGACAGCCTCGGCCTCCTTGATCGTCCGCTCGTCCTGCCGACATAGTCATACGTCAGTCGAACCCCACGCAGCGGGTCAAAAGGAGAGAGAATGTAAAACGTGTACGCACGCTCAGCCGAAACCCCATCTGGCGCATCAACGCCTTGACCTCTTCGAGATCCAACTCTATCGATGGGTCGTTTGTATTGTTGTTTTCAAAGTGCCATAACAATGGACCTGCGAGGGCACGTAAGGACACGGTCGAGCGCACGAAACGTGTTGAAGGGAAAAGGGTATACCGATATTGATCCAAATGCCACTGGCACCCGGTGCAAGGATGCGATGGATGACGTGAAGGTAGTTGACGATGTTTTTAGCCTGGAAGTAGATCCAAGGGTGAATGGGATCGTGGGTTTGGGAGAGGCAAGGCTTACGGTATCGATGAAGAAACACGCCAACACGGCGTCCCATTGACCGGTATGCGGTTCGCTCTTGTCCGTGTCTTCAGCGCGATATATCTCCTCGAAGCCGCCTGATGCAGCGCCGTAGCAAACGAAAAATGCAAACGGAGACAAAGCGAGCGCGTACCGGCTACCAAGTAAAAGTGGGATCCAGGAGGTAAATCAGACGGGAGGACGTCAGGAGTTTTCACGGGTCGAAGCAGCGCGTCTTTGTAATGAATATTCCAAAACGAGTGGATGGACGGGTATATGGTGTGTTCCCCGATTGACTCGGTCCTTGGTCATCGATTAGGCGGGAGTCGGCTGTAGAAAGCTTGGAAGCTTGTTGAGGATGAGGTACGAGGAGAGGACCATGGAATGAGAGAATTCGTTGCCTTGAAACGCGAAACCTGGTGCTCGGTGTGAGTATGGCGCCAAGCGTGGATAGTGCGACCAACCACTGGCAGGCTTCGCGACATCGTATGCCAATCTCCCCAGACCTGCTCCGGGAACGACTCGGACCCGGATCGTC
>MU131312.1:0-12412 GCA_015039435.1 Imleria badia
AAGACGGAGAAGAAGAAGAAGAAAGGGAGGAAAGGAAAGCCGAAGGTGCGGAAGAACAAGCACCATCCGAGGAAGCTCAGAAGCTGGAAAGGGCTGTGAGCACCCTTACTGACATTATGAGCAAAGTCGCTATCCATTGACTTGCTCAGCATGACGGGTTCAACGTTCAACCCTAAGTCGGGAAAGTGGGTTATGTTACTGCGGATTTTAGCTAGAAGGGTCAATGGCGTGTATACCAGTCGATCACTTATCATACTACAAGCGGAAGATTGACGATGAGTGCAGATATATTATTACCCCCACCACGGACGAGAGGATAATTAGAAGTTATATGCATAGAACTGTGCCGCTAAAGTTGACATCTCAGCGCCACTTCCGAGTCTGTTATATTTTCGTCGAACCAGGTCTGGATATTGTCCGACAACAACTTGGTCATGTAGTGAGTACATAACCAGTCGTCCTTTTTCCAATCCTTGTACCGCTCTGAACGGATATCAAAGATCTCTTCGATCAGTTGAGGGTATGGGATTGACTCGATCACTTCCGTAAAAAAACGAGTAATTCAAGTGATCTTCTCTTCTTGAATGACAAGAAACTCCCCAGGCGTGAAGGAGCAATATAAATAACTAGGATCATGTATTCCCAATCTGCGAGGATAACCAGTTATTATGGACAAATGGGTTTCTGGAAAGTCAACTTACTACAAAAACTCCACAACGAATCTCTTATGGAAAGAGAAGGCAGGTAGGTCTCATTAGCTATGATGAATGGTCTGAAGGACGCACAATCAACGGTTTTCAAGAAGTGATCGTCGAGTACAAAGCGCTGCTGAGTGGTAGACAGCACTCTCCCACCCGTGATTGATGCAATCTCTGATGCAAAGAAAGCGTGGGTCATGGCTCGACATATGCCATACCATTGCGAATCGATAGGACGCAAATATGGTCGTTTTCCCCTGAACTTTGAAGGCATCCAATGTAACTGCTGGCCCACTCCAGACCAGATAAATACCGTCTCTATCACCAAATCCTAGGCGCGAAACTTCCAGTTTGGAGGGAGCACGGATCACTGAATGAGGGAGGTACTTACGTGTCGGTTGCGTGGTGTGCTTAACTTGGCAAGATCCAAGAGGAACCTATATGCCTCGCCGACGCCCAAGAGTTCAATTTCTCCCAAACCCAAGAAAAAGGTCATTTGTTTCGTGGCGATTGAATCTTTGAGCTGTAGATAGTTTCCATTGCTGTATCCAAGCCTTTCAACAACCTGTGCTCCTGGCCCGTACACCGCAGCAAGAAGCCAGAACCTATAAACGGATTGCTGGAATCTCAGCGACTCGGCGGCTGAGAGTCGGCTACTTCTAGACCTCGGGTCCTTCTCTCTTCAACAGGTGATCATTGAGATGTTTCCCACACCACGAAATACGCTTACCGCCAGCTATAGATATCTTCAAGTGTCTAAACGATGGCAGCATGATCCCGCAGAAGGCGTGCTTGTGATGGAGTTATCGTTATCGTGAAGTCTTGGGGAAAACCCGCTTCCCGGTGAAGGTCGTGGTTCAATCCAGAAGAATGGGTGCCGCCAAGGTACCTGACAAGGCGCATGGCTGGCGGTAAAGCAACGCCAAATTGACTGAGCGCTACGGCGCCAAGAATAGAGTGTTGGCGACATCGAAAGATAGGATAAACAAACTTCGAGGATGAAATGAAAGCCTGCAAGCTTTGGAAATCGGGGAGAGCTGTTAGAAGACAGTCCGTGAGATCAGCGTTGAACGGGAATGCCGGTAAGGACCGATAATTTAACATGACAGAGTCACGAGTGAATAAATTTTTCTGTTGAAGTTGAGGAGAACGTACTGAGACATGCAATGAAAGCGCATAGCTGAATGCTTTTAAAAAGATGACAGAAATAACCTCGGTGAGAGAATTCAATGGGGTTGGGGAGCAGGTTCGGCTAGGGGATGAGATGTGGACCGGAAAGCAGAGGCCAGGGGTCAACCGGTCACTGGCTGCTGGGGCTGGAGTATCACAACTGGCGCGGGATTTGTTCGTGCAGCCTGAGTGACAAATTGCACTCGTCGAAACGTAAACCAAGTTATCACATTGGACACCACGACCAGCGGCGAGCTGTTGTTCTTCCAGGCTGGGACGTCAATGTTTATCAGTAGCCTGAGTCTCTCCCAAGCGGTCACAGTTACGCTACTGATGTGATTAATTTTCGATGATATTAAATGCAAGGAGATAGCACACTTGAGGGTCGGCAAATACTGGCAGGAGTTCATCGACGTCGCCGGTCTCAGATAAGTACCGACTTTGTCGCTGCGGGTCTTGGACAGACATGCAAGGTTGGCAAAATTAGTACTACCTCGCCTTACAAACCGTCCACCTGCCTTCGACCCCTTGCTTCGGCCGAAGTTGCCCATCCCGGCACCTCTCCCGTACCCATTCATCAAATCGCACAGCAGTCGCCTCGGAACCAAAATTGTCAAAGAAGAGCCGCTTCCCCAGCCACGTCTGAGTCTCGTCAGACGACGAGAGTTCTCGATAAGCATTTCGAACGACTATCCAGGCCTCGTCGCGTGCTTTTAATCGGAGCCGGGAAACTAATGCATGTACAGCATTCCGAGGCAAATCCTGGAACGCAGTTGCGGTCGTGACATTCGAGGATGGAACCGAACATGACAAGGGAAGTAGGGGATCGAATGCATCAGGGTGCGATAACTTCTCGAATTGGACAAAGTTTGAGGTGCGCAAGCTTCGAGCCAATCCTGAGATCCACAAATACGCGGCGGATGGTCGTTCCAGTAAGTTTGGAACAAGGGATTTAATCTGTTCCAAATAAGTTTGTTGGGAAGGGAAGGAGATAACGAGTTGGTGGAGGAGCAGGATTAGGATGGTGGTGAGACGGAATGACTGTGGAGGGGGACTCGCTGAATAGATATCCGGCACAAGGCGAGACAGGATGGAGGTTGTTTGCACTGGCGAGTTGAAGACGACCGACAAGAAAAGCGAGGTTTCGTAAACTGGGTCGATGGTTGAGAGATTCGAGGCACGTCTTGGATGGGGTCAACTCACTGACCTTCCAGCGCAAAGCCATCTTTCCGGCCAGACGCGAACAGACCCTCGCGTAGTTTACCTGTATGCACAGCTGGTTAATTGCACTGACACACGCGAGTCTGAAATTCTCAACTTCACTCACGAAACAATATCAAGATGTTCTCCTGGTTGTCCTTCTTCTGTTTTTGTACCGACTCAATCTGGGATGTAGGAGAACCAGCCCCGCACAAATCCCAGAAACTTTTGAGCTACACCATGTATATTAGCATCACAGTGGCTCACAGTGAGAGAACCGGCCTGAGGCCACAACGCACTTTCCTGTCGATAAACGTTCTGAACTCTTCCTGCACATAGCATTCCTTCAACCTGGGTAGCGAGTTGGCAGCGTCGTCGGGAACAGAAATCACTAGTGCACTCACAAGTCACCATCTTTTTCGAGACCGCTGCTACGACTAACAGAAGCAATAAGCTCCATGCCGCGGCGATGATCACGCATATGATTGTTTGAGATGTTGCTCCTTCGTCTACCCCGTCCGGCGTTAGGTGTCCCTCCGGGCTCGGCACTTGGCTGAACAGCGCGTCGACTCCCTCGTGATACTCCACCAGATGATCTCATAGTTTAGCGATTTCGGAACTCCTCAGCGAGTATGATGGGCAAGTGACTTTTGTGCTAGTAGTCGCTGAGTTTCAAACTCAATGAGCGCACAAGTTCAAGTTACATAGATGATTTTCAAGCACACCGAAGTTCAAACGGCACAAAATTCAATCAAATTCCTCGGTAATCTATACCAGGATCCAAGTACTTTCAATACAGTCATCCAATCACATTCGTCTACTCTCATCTTGTCATGTCGTCTTGAGACGTAGAAAATTTACCCATTTTTCCTCAAAGCCATTCGCCCTTGAAGACCCACAGATAGATGTTCTTGACAATGTGGACGACTATGGCATAACCCGTGATCAACCCAAGCAAGTAGGTGTAGAACATCGGCTCAGGAGGCGTCAGCTGCAGTGCCGAGTTGATCTTAGGGATGTACGGGATGGCCATCGACACACAAGCCATCCCGAAAGTAACGAGGACCACAGAGAGGGAGGCTCGCGACTGGAAGAAAGGAATCTTGTGGGTTCGGAGGAACTGAATGATAAAGAGCTTTTCGGGGAACCATAAAGACACGACGCATGACACTGCTGGATTTCATACCTGGGTCAGAGAACCCTCTAAGAACCAGTTTGTCTGCGCGAGTGGGACCAGGGGAGAATCTAATGTCCGAATCTTGTAGTGGAACCTTGCGCAAGAGTTAGGTAAATAATGATTACAACAACATAATAACTTACCAGTTAATGGCGAATGTAATGATGTCGAACGGACTGGAGAAAGGACCTAGACAAATCATGAACCGAACGATGGACCAGGCACTCCATGTCTTGGGGCGTTCAAGATACTCGGGATCAACGTTGTCCCTGTCATGAATAAGCGTACTATCTAAGGAAAAGAGGGAACAACGCGAACCAAGGGATCGATGCTTGAGAGAAGTCGTAGAGCAGGTTCTGAACCAATAGTTGCAGCGGCAACATCGGCTGGTATGGCAGCCAAGCGGAAGCAACTATATATTCAATGTGTCAATTAACCCCCCCCCCCTCCCCCGCAAGACCATAGGACGTACCCAAGACAGAGAAGACATTCCCAAAGTTCGATGAGCATGCCATCTTGATGTACTTGACAGTGTTCAAAAGCCTTTGGCACTAGTGTGAGTCTTGTGGTTGAACCAATGAGTTAGAAACATACGTGATCCTGCCCTCGACCACACCCCGTGCGACGACGCCAAGGCTCTTCTCCAGGAGAATGACGTCCGCTGCCTCTTTGGCGATTTCGGTTCCCGAATCCACGGATATCCCGACATCAGCCCCGCGAATAGCCAAAGCGTCGTTGACCCCATCTCCCAGGAATGCGACAGCGCGGCCGCCACCACCTGCTCGTAGAGCCTTCACCACTTCCAGTTTCTGGTATGGCGACAACTTTGCGAAGATAACAGCACGCTCAATTGTCTCGTTCAGTAGCTCGCGGTCCTTGGCAAGTTCGGCGAGCTGAGGACCCGTAACGATCAACCTTGATTCGTTGATACGTTCGGAGGACATGTCGGATGCTGCTTCTTCATCCTTCGGGGACCGAGCATCAGTTACCTTCGTGAGGTTGAGAGGATTGAAAAGGCCAAGGTCACGGGCAACTTTGGCAGCTACCGCCGGGGCATCTCCAGTGAGAATTCGCACCTGAGTTACATTGATAAGTTCCATAGACCACAACATCGATGAAACGAATTACAATACCTGGACATGAAGGTTTCCAAGTTTCTGGATTGCTTCAGCAGCATCCGGCTTCAATGGATCCAGCAAAGCGATAAAACCAACGAAAATCAGGTCCTCCTCGTCCTCGGTAGAGATGCTCGCGCCCATTTTGAGGGATGCCTTACGAGAAGCGATGGCGATCAACCGAAGCCCATCCTCGTTCAGTCGCTTGGCAGAATTGAGGATTTCAAGACGATTAACTTCCGTCAAAGTGGTGGATGAAGATGAGTCGAACCCGATGTCCACTATCGGCTTCGAAAATTCTTCATCCTTCAAGGCGGAAACGCATCGCTCTAGGACCTCCTCCACGGCCCCCTTGGTTATGATTAAGGGTTCCCCTTCACCTGCAGAGGGGCGGCGCGCGAGGATCGAGAGCATGCGACGCGTGGAGTCGAATGGAACTTCGCCGAGTTTAGACCAACCATCAAGTTGGACATCACTGAAAGAATCCTTCTCATCTTCGCCAATATAGTCCAGGATGGCACGGTCGATAGGGCTGCGAGATCCCGTTTGCAGCAAGGAGTTAATGAAGGACAACTTGATCGGAAGGTCTGACAGTTCGCCTTTAGTGTTGACCGATTTCGCCACACGAACGAGGTCAGCAGTCAGAGTGCCTGTCTTGTCGGAGCACAGTACGCTGACTGCACCCAAATTTTGGATGGCGTCGAAGCGCTTTACGATGACTTTCTGCCTGGCAATGCGAACAGCTGACAAAGCCAAGTTGGAGGCCTTTACAATAGGTGAACCATAGACTGTCCGGGGGAAATGAAGATACTTACAACTATCATGGGAAGCATCTCCGGTGTAATCCCAACCGCAATTGCAATTGCAAACATGACAGCACCTTTCCAATCCTTACTAACTGCTCCTTGCACGACAAACACAGCAGGTGCCATCACCTGCGATGTACGATAAAGTGTTGGCACAAATTGGGAGGCGAAGAGAACAGGCTTTGCACTCACCGCCATGAAAGCCAAAAGGATATAGCTGACTTTCCTTATGCCTATCTGGATGGTGTTTTCTGGCCTTTTCCTGTTAAGCTCCTCAGCGATGGCAGCCATGTACGTGTCTTTTCCGGTAGAGACCACAACCGCGCGCCCGTTTCCGGTTGCAACCGATGTGCCGGCCAAGCAGATATTATGATTATCCAAGAGATGGAATGGATCAGACTCGTCCGCGGCAGTAACACGGACGAACTTGTCAATCGGCAATATCTCGCCTGTGAGCGAGGCCTGCGTAATGGCCAGGGCCTCGGCAGAGATGATAACAGAGTCCCCAGGGAATACGTCACCGCCTATTAATATAAAACGCTTGAGGGTTGAGACATCACGCGAACGTGGAAGAGCGTACTGGCGACAGCGACCACATCTCCGGGAACTACGTGCCTCAGGTCGATCTCGATCTCCTGAGGGATGGAGTTCACCCCACGAATAACACGAACGCGGGTCACAATAGACTTGACTAGCTTAAGTGCTTGAACCATGGACTTCATTTCTTGCCAATACCTATATGGCGAGATTGCGGGTTTTAGCAGTATTGAGAGCGTGCATGCAACAATAAAAGTACCTCAATGATGTGGAAGCGACGACCATGGCTATCATGACCACGAAGGTTGGCACGGAATTCGTTGCGATGTTGATTAAGGCGAGGATCGTCAAGAGCACGTTGAAGGGATTCCAAAGAGCAGTCCATAAGATGGACAGTGCGGCCAAGGGACGTTCGTTAACCGGTGTGTTCAGACCATGGGTGTTGAGAATCTCAGCAGCGGTTTCCTCTGATAATCCATCGGGGCTCCATGTAGGCTCGAGCCTACATGGACATTGAGAGAAAGTGGTGAATGAGAGTCTAAAACCTACCCGAATACGTCCGAAACAGGGACGTGAGCGAACCGAGCGAGTCTGGCAGCGATTTCGGCCTCTTTTGTCTGAGTGGCAGACTTGGATATGTCTGGACCATGCTTCTCCAATTTGCCGCCAGCCCTGAAGCGGGCAGGAAGGAGGCTCGAGGCGCGAATAGTATCAAATGAGAATCGCATGATAAACTTCTGTTCGGGGCTTGTACGCAGATTAATGCCGGTGCAGTCAACCGGCGCAACACTCCTACCTTTATTCAGGCGTTCAAGGGTGTGTTACCTGTGGAGGCGAGCAGACTGCAGCAATATGTTAGACAAACGATACGACATGGCGAGGAAGAGTTGAACGAACAAAGACGTAGGTATAAGCGCACAAAAACTCCCATCTGTTGGATAGCTTGTCTGAGGAAAGCATGAACGGGCTCGTCGAGGCTTTATATGTAGTAGCTGAAGTTTTCGAATCTCCGACGCGACAGGTCCGGAAGGAAGGCCGCATGGGAAGGCTCCGGCAGGATAAATTTGCCATTGGCCGACGAGGGTTTATGCATTACGGCATATCGATCTGTGATACACACACATGCCAACATTTTCCTCCTTGATCAGTCCGATCAGTCAACTTCTTTGAAAACGGCGACTGGCCGTGACAGTGTTACTGACGGTTGAGCTGATCTCAGATCAGCTTCTGAGGCGAGCGACCGCATGTCGCTGACTCATCAGAAACGATTGGGTCTAATGGGAGTTTCCCTGAGTTCCCTCGCGAGGAACCAGTGTCGGGCGCATCGTCCGACCAAGATTTACCGCGGTTCCATGGTTGATACGGCCCCTTCACGTACATTTACATGTGATGACGACGTGTGCGGTGTGGGTCAGCACAGACGACTACCCCACCATCAGTAGGTGCCACTGGAAGTACCGCACCCCAAAGGATCACGGTGTCGCAAATTACCCGAGTATTGAAGGCTCGCACACCATTTTCCGGGCCTTACCTGCTCCCACAATCGACGGACATTAATCTCCAGCCGGAACAGTACTATCCGGTGTGAACTGCAGGGTCCTTATCTTGACTGGGTCATGGGCGGCGACACATTCACATTTAGCCCCGTTGGTGGCGAACGCGCACAAATCATTGGATCAGGTGCCCCTTCTGCCCCTTCATATGCATTAATTTAACGACACCTCAGCCGCCCTGGATTCTCCACCTCCGTTCTGGGTGTAGCAGTTGGCAACACAAAATTGATCCTATCAAAAAAGTATAGAGTAAGTTAACTCCAGTCTGAAGCACGGTCGTCGAACTCACCCAGGCCCACACCCCGGATACCCACGGAGTACGAGGTCTGACCTCGACATTCCCTTTTTTGTAAACCAAATGTAAGGGAATAACGGCCCTATATTTGGGCAACATGAATACGAATTGATCGACCAATAACAGTCATACGCTCAGTCCAACGTTCAACAACGTTCCCATGTAGATTGCGTCGGACAAGCACGAAATCACTATATGTACTTAGTTGTGTCAGTCCCGCGCTTCAAACGCATCGGAACAGAGTCGCAAACACCGTGAAACATGTGTAAGGATGTGCGCGATGCGAGTAGGATAAACCAATAAGACAAGTGAGTAAGACAAGAAGACAAGAAACGGAGTAGAACGGGGAAATGGGAAGATGAACGGTCGGAGGGCAGTAGTGTTGTTTCACGATGACAGGTTTTTGCGTCCCCCTCTCCTGCGCTGGCTGAGGGGCCTTTGTTTGCTTGAAATCCACACGCGTAACAGAAGGCGTGAGGGTTAGACACACTGTCAGGAAAGGTGAGGATGTTCACCTGCGCGTCTTCCGAGTTGAATGACAGATATTGCCTTCGCCGTCTCGGGCGACGTGCGCGGCGCACCTGAGTCGGCTTGTAGCACTGTTGGCCCGCGCACCTCGACGTCGAGGGTTGACCCATGACGAACCTTGATCGTGTGTGCAGTTAGCTGATAGACTTCTAGCCTGGTTAGCGATACAACCATACCCGGGGGAGAAAACAATATACCCGGCGTAATTTCTGGCAGTTGTACGCGTGCAATGTTGCGCTCACCATTATCAATGTAACCTACCGCAATGCGGAGCAACAATCGCAGGGGGGAGGGGATAGGCTCGTCATTTTCACCACAAAAACCCACCTGTCGTAAATTTGAACTCGCATGTTTCAAGGGTCACCACCATCTGGAAAGGATGTCAGCACGTACAAGCCAACAGTTGATCTGTGAGTTGCGAACGTGAACATCACGCAAAGCGTCGTCGACGACAATTTGATTATACTCGTTGTCTGAACTTGAACCACCTGCACCGACAGGACGACCAGGGACGACAACGTTGCAAATTTTGACCGGAAAAACGCGCAGTGGCACAATCTCAACGAGCGACGTCACTGGCAGACGTCGCTCCCCGACGACACATTGGTGCAGGCGGTACCACCCCGCAACACCTTCGACAGCGCCGTCTTCAGCACTGACATGAGCACAGGCACCTGTGACATGCGTCATTAACCAATCCATGCTATAGTACCGACCTCGAGGCTCGAAATGGTCAACATCGGCATAAACCGTATCGACCTATATCTCCGAGTCGGAACAAGATTGCATCTATAAATAATAGCACGGTCAGGAACAATTGCGCGCCGCATTACAAACTCATAAGAACGGTGATTAGGCCTTTTTCGGCCCTGCGACATGTGTGTGGTTTGCTTGAAAAAGAAAAATTGCACACCTGACTGTTTTCAGTGGGTCGGTCCAATGTGGCTTCGTTTACTTGAGAACCTCACTTACAAGACGTACAGCATAGCTTGTAAGTTTTTGCTATTATAGATACTTAATTTTTCGAATGACCAGCGGTGATTAGAGTCAACGATCGCCAGCGCCAAGGCCAGCGCGGCCTCTCTGCAAGCATGAACCAGTAATCACTCTGCTCCCACTGTCTTCGCATTTCGCACCACAACATATGTTCTACATCATGATCGTCTATAGTCCATGTATGCTGAGGTATTCGACACCTCTGAACCGCCAGATGCGGTCTTAACGCGACCGTATGATTTGGTACATATGAATAACTGTCTCGAATGATGCTTCTAGGTTTCGTCTTGAGTTTTCCTCGACGGTGCGGTTGGGTTCGGGTGGCCTGTAGGACATCCGGGATTGTCATAGGGTGGTGTGGACTCGGACGTCTCTGGTACGCCCGTTATCATATTGCGCCTGTATCGATACTAGTATACTGACCCTGCTGCCCAGCTAGCGTCAGCGTTTCGAGTCGTGGTGCGCTCATTGCGCCGTCCGTCTATTCCGTATCCTATTCCGCGCCGTCGCCATCATTTTCGCGATCCTCGACGCCTCCCAACTCGATCTGCTCGCCTAACTGTCCTCTAGGTCTGGTAACTCGACGTGGCGCGTTCGTTCCGTCGACGGACTCACTCCTTTCACTTCTTGGGCCGTCTAGGTAGGAGTTCGAGTCGCTTATTACAACCTCCTCATCTCTCGGTCTGCCTGGTTCGACTTGAGCTCCCCAAGGTGAGTCTACTTCTCTGCTTCGTTGCAAGTATTTCCACTCACGTTCCGACACGTTCCAGCATTTATTCGACTGATTTCTAGCATCCTCGTCGCATCCTGCGGCCTGACATTCTTGATGTGTTCGCTTGTCGCTGGTAATGTTTCATCAATGCTCGCTGATATCGTCATCTGCCCCTCGGGCACGACACTTGGGGATTCGTTCACTGTGTTCGCAGGCTTGTCTGAAGGCGCAGGTGAGTTGTTCGTGATGTTCGTGGGTCGCTCCCGGTGCTGATGGGTCTCCTCTTCAGCTAACGACCTCCACGTGACTCCGAGCCCAGCCTGAGGCCACCGGCACCGTCAGGCCCATCTGTCAATCTGTTTCACAAACGTAATGTTTGACGACACTTTGGCACAATTCCTGAGCACTGATTGGCCAGCCAGGTACTGTGTCCGGGACACTGCTTTTGGTTGACAGATCCGTTCTCAGGGACGGACCTTTGAAGCCATCAACCTCTGG
The DNA here is from genome assembly GCA_015039435.1 of Imleria badia. NCBI lineage: Eukaryota > Fungi > Basidiomycota > Agaricomycetes > Boletales > Boletaceae > Imleria > Imleria badia. The sequence goes on from MU131312.1 coordinate 11,286, forward strand.
CTCGCTCGACGCTTCCACGGTGGCCATGCAAGGTTCCGGGTTGGCTTGTACGTTTTCCGTCCGCGCTCGCGGCTGACGCTGACCATTGCCGAGAGCAAGATGCTTGAGACCGTGACGACGGCCAACCAGGACTCGCTCCTGTTGCACGTCCCCACCATGCGTTTTACCTCCAATATCTCAACATCAAGGTTGGGGTCAGTGTCCTGATGAGGGATCATGACCTCGTGATGACATGTTCCTCCCACTTTGAAGAGACGGAGAGGAGGTTTGTCGAGGCTGTTGCAGCCAGTAGCGTAAATGCACTTCCAACTGGATGTATATACATGGTGTCGTGTAAATTGAAGTGTACACTTTGCAGTATGTGACACCAAGTTCATATCAACTCTGCTGATGGCGGGTATTGAGGCATTGCAAGATAGTACTAACACATTGCTTCCGAAACTATTACATTGCTCCTCGGGCTGACCCAGACAAACAGAAGGATAGACAGAAAAAGGATCAAGAATGATTATGAAGGAAGACAGCTGGTTATTGAAACCCCCACCTCCAGACATCTCTCTAATCTCTGCATCACAAGAAGACACAACTCCTGCACTCCAAGTCTACCATGATCTTAACTCAAACAGATCAGCCATGGTGGGCCTCAGCTAAAAATAACTATTTATGAGAAGCAGACACTATGAGCCCTGATAGAAAAACTTACCCACTGACAAAGAAGCTGCACAATCTCACGCAACTCCAAGTCTGAATCTGAGTTTTCCAACCCATATCTGCTCAGATTACGTATGGCTGATTCATAGTATGTCAGTGTCCCATTTTCTAACTTCACGATAAAGAAAATCCATATCTGTCCATCACATAGACAGGAACAGACTTCCGAAAGGCTGGAATGCAACACTCAGACAGAGAAGTAAGGTAGGCAGTGCTAACACACTTTGTGGACTTTAGTAATGTGATTGCTTGACCAAGTCATCTGCAAATCACTTACCCCCTGTCCGGGACTGTACATAGCTGTACAGGGGTTACAGCATTACAGGAAGGTCCCCCCCTGACCAGTGCTGTGCCAGTGCTGTACAGTTTCGGCACAGAGACCACAGCGCTGTACATAAATGGTAATGCTGTGCAGC
>MU131316.1:0-12234 GCA_015039435.1 Imleria badia
CCGCGTCATGCTCTCCATTGGCAGTCGGCGCGTACCCTTGGTTTCGACTCTATAAATGCTGGACGTTGAAGCCATCATCCCACCGCTAAGCTTCGTTGGGTATCCAAGCGTTGACAATGGATAACCAGAGTGTATACCAAGAGTGGACAGAACAGGTATGCCTTTTTTTTCGCAGTCTCGCTCGACTCAACGCAGAACTCCTCAAAGGACATGATCATCTTCAACGGTTATCTCATTGACGAAAAGGAGGTCCCCTGCAAATGGATGGACCACGGGACACCCTGCGACGAGCTCGTGCAAGCGAAGAACCTCAAGGACCACCTACATCATAGGCATGGTGTCATGTCTAATTCGCAATCATACCACTGTCATTGGGATGCATGCCATCACAAGGAGCCTATGCAGAAAACCAGTCTCGAACGCCACGTGGTAGAACAGCACGTCCCCGTCAAGTGGGCGTGCCCTTACCCTTACTGTGTGGAGACGTTCACGAGGGAGCACACCCTCCGAGCCCATATTGCAAGGTCCCATGCATAGCATCTCGTGAGTCTATAATTCCTATATTCGATCGATAATTATTATAACGAATTGTAGATCATCCAATCGTATTATTCTCAAAGACATCCCTACTCGAACTATGCACCGTTATAATGATCCAATCCGTAACTTCCCTTAGTCTACCCTCTTCGCTGATTTCGGACACGCCATCAGACATAGTGTCGTTCGCAGTCAGCATAATATTATAATACAGCAGTTTTTGGCGCCGTGCGTGATGTATGAACTATTTTCCAACTGACTGCGAAACTTGTCCTCCACAATTTTAAAGGATTGCAGTTCATGGTGTCCACGTTAGTTCATTGCTTGACCGTACAATGCGCAGTAATCGAAGCTCTTTCATGCAATGACTACGTACCGACTTGCCATGCAGTGAACACCTCCGTCATCGTTCCGTGTTCCGTTTTTGAAATCATTGAAGCATCTCCTCGGCCCTAGTTGGCCAACTTTCGCACGGCACTGCCAGCTTCTCGCGTACCTTGGCAGTATAACAAGCCAACGTGTTGGAATAGCGATCGAGTGGCTTATCGATCGATCTACCTACCATGCGGAGTGTTAAGTCACTTGCACTGATAGAGGCGGCGTTCTATGCCTCGTGGAAGCTGGCCGTTGGCAAACCGCAGCCGAGCTGGCAAAACACAACGTTTTGATGCAAGCCAATATCCATCTCTTCCTCCAGTCTGATCACTACCTTGTCTAGCTTGCCCGCCAATCCACGTGCTGCTTCTATTAATTGCATAGTATGGCTCCGCTTCAGAGGTTGGCAAGGAGGTTTGTGAAATTTGGTCCCAGTAGCACTCATTCCGGCCACTGAATAGGGACTAGCTATTATTCCAGTCGAGGCGAACCCTCCAATCCACGGCGGTCAGGCCTGTATTTCTTGCCAACGTTCCCAGGTGGCAAGGACTGTACGGGTGGGGTGACAATTGACCAAGGAGGCTTTTGTTGGCGGGGCGGCGTTGATCAGTTTTCGTCCAGAGAGAAGGTTCTTAGAACGTCAGGTCATGGATAAAGGGTAGAATTTCTGTATCTCAGTAGCAAGCACTCACAACAGAACCCAACCCAATACCAATGTCGAATCTCATATTCGACGAGCAGTGGATTTTCAACAGTCATGCTTCCGCTGATTCGGTTATTACTGAATATCAATATCCTTTGTGAGTTCGGGATGATTGTTGTCATTGAAACCCACCTTTACGAGGGTTACTGTTGCAGCATAGACCCTACCGATTCTGCACCCGATTGTCAAATAAATCCGTTACAAATAACTCCTGGTGAGTTTTACCGTCTGCTTTCCGCTTCGCACTGGCAAGCATTGATAGCTTCTGGTTTCAGATACTTTTCTTCCTTCATGGATACCTGAAGAAAATGCCCTGGGCCTGTATGAAACCGGTGTACGCAAGTCCGCTTGCGGAGTAGATCTAATTACTTGTCCATCTGCAACATTCCCATCCAACCAGATCGACACACAAATTTTCGGCACTTCGTTTTCCCACCAGCTTTTCCCTTTCGACAGTGTGGTGCATGTACCGCAAACACTAGCTCCCTACTACCCATCTGCCCCCGAAGAAGCAGCGTTTTCTGGACGTGGGGAGAATCCAATTCCGTACTCCTTCCACCCTATAACACTACAAGGCGGCCCAGTCCGGAAATCGACCACTTGTTCACCGACCAAACGTGTCGATGCACGATTGCCGCATCAATCTATGCCTCCTCGCTCACAACGTCATGCACCCTATCCTATCGGCTCGGACAGCACAAGGCGGAGCGCTCCGCCTGTCACTGTCTATCAGTGCCAATGGATCAACAGCGCTGGAGCGTGCGGCACAATCGTGACAGGCACCAAGAATGCGATTGGGAAACACTTGCAAGATGAGCATGCGATTCGACTCACAGCAGACAAGACATTCGAGGTCTGTTGCTGGCAGAGGTGTCGGAAATCGATGCGAAGGGAAAGTATTCCCCGTCACATTCTTGCAGTTCACATGCAGGACAAGGTGCCCTGCCCAAGTTGTGGGTCGCTTTTTGCTCGCACGGACTCTCTGAAGAGGCACCAGAGGACGCCGTGTCTGCAAGTGTCCAAAGGAGAGGTCGCTAGCCAGGCGGGAGAATTCCATCACTTGCAATAGGTGGGTTTCACGAAGTGTATAATATCACGGTTGCCAGTCCATATTTCTTGACCAAGCGCGTAAAGTTGACCTTCGCGATAGTATCATTTCTTGGGTAGCAGGGTCTCAAATTTTCTAGGTCTAGACATGGTAGACTATTGTTGCATTCTTGCGGGCTTCTTCTACTCGTTCGAAAGTTTAGTCTATTATATATGACGCACCGAAAGCGACTTTATTATGTCGGCAGCCTCATAGACCCATGGTAAGAACTTCTTGCAATAACAAACGAGTACGAGCAATGCAAATGCGAGAGAGCCAACAAGGATATGCTAGAACTAAGCACCGAGATGGATATACATAATCCGTTGATCGAATGGTATATTCACAGACTTCATCGTCTTGTTTAGCACGAACGCCACCCGGGTATGATCCAGATGACCAGAATCGTCCACCATATGCTTATAAAACATCGACGTGATCTTGTTCGTCTCACCATCGTCCACCGCCCACATCGTCCCGATCACAGACCGGAACCCAAGGAACTGCATCGCTGACGCAAGGTGGATCTCCTCATCTGGACTCTCCTCATCTCCGACCGTCGTATGACATGCAGAGAGATACGCAAACTCGGGATTCTTCAAATCGCACCCAATGATCCGCTGAATTGTAACGTGTCCGTCGTGCAGAGCGAACGCGGACTCGAATGGCTGGGTTGGATTCGGGAGGCCATGGCATGCAAGGTGGACCCATTCATTCTTGCCTAGCCCATCAACGACCCTAGAAATGAAGGATTCCTCTCCATCTATCCGCGTGAATGTGGCGAGGCTGCTGACGAGTTCGCCAATGTTGGCTAATTCTGAGCCTACCGAAAGGAGTTCGCTCTCGCCAGCAGCTTTGGTTTGGCCGATGGCGATGAAACGTTTCCCCTGAGTTACAGAATTCGATGGATCGTGCCGTCTGGCACGAATAAGGGCGGTGAGAGTTGGAGTGTAGGATGAGATGTAGATATCAGCGAGATTCTGCTGACCCTTCCTATACGGACCGACAGCGTGCAAGGGTAGCACCGAAAACTCGGCGGTGGGACACCACCAGATACGTGATCGAAATGGATGGATGGTCTGAAGGACATTGACGATGGGAGAAACAAATTGATCCCAGAGTTTGCGCAAGAAGAATGCGAACTCCCTAGTCATGTCGGTCCTCGTTGCGCGCATAGTCAACGTACGGAGCTCCGTTGAAAGCTCTCGGACATTTTCCGGCGTGATCTATAGAGGAATATGAAAAGGGTCACGATCAAGTAAGACGACGAGCGCGTCACAGCTGTACTTGCTTGCATTGACGATAATGACAGGTCCGCCACTGGCGGCGCTTTGAAGATCTGAGAAGGGCGAGGAACGAAGGAAACGGGAAAGACCAGGCAGTACGCGAATATTCGTCACAACTCTCTGCATTTCAAGGTTGAGGCGACAGAGCTGAGAGTATTGCGAATGAGCAAAGCTAGCCGGTTGAACGCATCTGCCAACGTCTTTCCTGCCCCCTTCACATCATTAAGCGGGGAATGGAGGCGAGTAAGCTGGCTCCAAAAGACGTCTCGGCCTTGTTCGAGGAGTTCGACTGCACATGCAGGAGCACATTTACGAAGACATGCCGAGAAAGCGTCTACTGCGAGCGACGAGGTGAGCTTTTTGAGGATGATGTGATGCTGAGGCAATGATGGTAGAGTGGCCAAATGTTGAACAAGTAATTGAAGATATGTTTCGTATGCAAGAAGTATTGTGGGATGCTGGAAAGCTTCAGCCACGCGGGCCCATGCTCTAGCAGCAGAAAGATCATTGGGAGACACGGTTTGGGTGACATGTACGAGTTGAGCGTATAGACCGAATAGCTCCTCCTCGTCCTGTAACTGCTTCGACCGTGCGAACCGAATGCGGAGGTGGTATGCAAGATTCTCCAATGATAGTGATCGAATAGGGTGACCTTGCGGAAAAAGGCTGAGGCCTTCTCGATTGAGGACAATAGCGTCATCGAGATCCTGCATTGCCCCCAGTTGATCGTACCGAATGGAGAGATGATTTGCAAGGTTATTCAACAACGTTGACCGATGAGGGTATCCTTTCCGGCAAAGGTTGAGAACTTCTCGACCGAGGAGAATGGCCACATCGAGGTCCTGCATTTCCCCGAGTTGCTTGTACCGAATGGAGAGATAAGCTGCAAGGTTGCTCAACGACAATGACCGATCAGGGTGTCCTTGCGGGCGAAGGCTGAGAGCTTCCTGGTCGGGGAGAATGGCATTGTCGAGGTCTGCATTGCACCAAGCTGATTGTACCGATCGGAGAGATAAACTGCAAGACTGTTCAAAGACGATGACCGATGAGGGTGTCCTTGCGGGCGAAGGTTGAGGGCTTCTCGATCGAGGACAATTGCCCCATCAAGGTCCTGCATTGCTCCCAGGTGATTGTACCGTTTGGAGAGATGACTTGCAAGGTTCCCCAATGATGTTGACCGATCAGGGTGTCCTTGTGGGCAAAGGTCGAGGGCTTCTCGATCGAGAAGAATAGCCTCATTGAGGTCCTGCATGGCCCCAAGTTGCTTGTACCGGTGGGAGAGATAAGCTACAAGGTTGTTCAACGACATTGACCGGTAAGGGTGTCCTTGCGGGCAAAGGCTAAGGACTTCTCGACCGAGGAGAATGGCCTCCTCAAGGTCTCTTGTCGTTCCAAGTTGACTGTAACGATCACTGAGATCAAATGCAAGGCAATTCAATGTTACAAAACGCATGCGGTGGCCGTGTCGGCAACGTTCCAATGTTTCACGATCAAGTCCGATCGCCTCGTCGATGTAACTTGTTCCCCCGCCTTGCTTAAACTTGGCGGATAGAAATCTCGACAGTGAAATTAGCGAATCAACTGGTGGGTACATCATTTCACTGTATGCGGGCCGACAAAGAAGAGACTAATACCTTCCGAATCCATTCTAGCTCACCGAACGTGATGCAACACGGCAGTTTGTAAAAGCACTCTGCTGTGCTCGCAAGCGCCGGGTCGGGACCGAAAAGGCAACGGTAAACACCGCGCGGGCTCTGGCGCAAGGATACCCGCATCCTCCAACAAACTCCTCGTTCGCTCTGTTGCACTTATGTACCCTCTCTTTTTCCATCGCATTCGGTTTCCCGTGCCTATCACCACAGGAGGTGGAATGTCTTGACCAGGCTCTCAGCCTTTACTTTCTACTCTAGTGGTCTAGTGGGATCATGATCATCGTCTTCGGCAACAGGTCCCGGAAAAGTGGGTGATGCGCGTGCTTCTGGATACAACGAGAAAGATGGCACGGTATTGTTGCTTGTATACGATGCATCTCTCGATCGCTTCCTACGAATCAGCAGGTTTGCTGACCGGTTCGCTCGGCCAGATACCATGTTATCAGGTAACGCAGAGAATAGAAACGTTCGACCCTGAAATTCCGAAGATGGACGTTCAAATGGCTTCGGAGCATGCGAGACCAATCTGTCGAGTTGACCATAGCTGTCAAGGGAGAATGTTTTCCATGGTAAGTGCCAAACGGTGCAACGACTTGCAGCATACACTTGCCAGTATGTCACCATCCGTTCCGTCCCAAGTAAAGATTGCCATGGGCTATCGGTTATTGTGCCTAAATCCCGAATACGTGCGTCAGAAAAATACCACCTGCCGCACCAGACGGAACACAACATACCAGAACGCGAACACGTCGCCAATCTGGAAACGACCCATGTGTCTAGTTCTACCGTGTCGTTTGTAACTGGTGACCTCCATTACTTATCTGTACACTGGAGTGGGGTGGCCCGTAGGGCCACATCACGAAAGGTCTGAGGTAGGACAGAGCAAGGGCAGGAGTGGCAGGGGTCCAGGCCGGGAGATGCCGGAGTAGTACGACACGTAGAGACTAGAGTAGAGTAGTTGAGGCTGGTCCCGTCCCATTGCGTTGCTGGGCAGTTAGCCAGGGCGTTGGCCCGTGTTCCCTCTCTCTCTGAGTCTCTCTCCCTAGCCGGTCCAACACATGTCAGAATACATACGAGAGCGCGAGATTAGGAAAAGGTACCAGTACTACTGGGTTGAAGCGTGTCGGATCCGTGCCATGATGAGTCGAAATGACGCGCGAGTCCACGTGTCACATTGCGAAATGGCTCCCGGGCCCCAAGGGTGGTTTAACTGTTCGGAAATCTGTGTCCGGTTGCGAGTGCGACAAAAACAAGGTTGCAAGATTCAAAGTCTCTCTAACCACATGTCACACTGACAATGTAAGCGGCGCACGGACCCCAAGGCACCTCGGCCCTTGTCATGCCCGGCGCTGTGGACATCACTTGGAAACAACGCGACGTGGGTGGAGATTAAAGTTGGCTCGCTTGAGCAGGTGGACCTGACGGCCTCTGAGAACGGCCCCTGAGGCCTTTCAATGCTACCCTGGTCACCAGACCAGTCTATGAGGCAAGCTACTTCAATGCTGTTGCGACGTGTCTCGACAATCGGCTATGTCACGGTTCCGTTTGGTCCAAGAGCCTTTCAGCATCTTCGATTGCAACGCTAAATGGACGTGACGCTATCATCACTGCAGGGACAGGATGTAGACTAGAGGGCATTCCTTGAAACTGCCCAAATAATAAAACTGATCCACTCATCCATAATTGCGGCCAGTCGTGCACATTAGTAGCGTAATTTCCTGTCAATAATACACACAAAGCACCCCCCGGCTTCAGGTTCTCGGGACGAACTGTAGTTACAGGTGTCCGGGGATGTGTGATTCGAGTCGAGCGTCCGAACTCGAATCTCAGGGAGTCGGTATTTTCGGTGTTACTGGTGTATGTTTCCCGACGTGTGGGTACAACGTGAGTAGTTCTTAATCATGCTGACAATGTCAAGTATATGAAGAGAATGGCAGATGAAGTTCTATAGATACAGTACAACGAGTCAGTTCCTCCACCTTCATGCAAAGAATGTATCATGAATGCGAAGGATAAAGTAGGCGTCCAGGAATAGGGAGGACAATCAAGACAAATCAAATCCCAGATCCAGACACATCGGGAGTACCACGACGGCGCTTCGCACTGGGCTCCGGTGTCGGACTCGCCGCACGCTTCGAATTCATTGAAGGCGCTTTCGACATGTCCTACTGGCTCTGCGTAAATTGAAGCTGGCTATTCTTGATCTGCATCAGCCGGTCGGTCTCGTTGCCGGAAGCAATGGGCAGATTTAGATCGGCTGCATCGCTGGTGGGCCAGCCTTCCCCGTCCAAAACCTGCATCATCTCGTCGATGAACCAAGTAGGAGACGATAGGCATTCGACATTTCTGTCATACTGCCGAATTTCGCGGGACAAATCGTCAAGGGTGTCGTCATACTTGCTTTTATCCACGTTTATCTTTCTTCGGTCCTCAGCTGTTGGAGGGTCGCCATAGAGCGACTTGAAAGGCATCCTCAGTTTCCGTAGGAGCTTGGGGAGTGGGGTCTCGCATTTTGGCTGAAAAGTTGGCGATGGATATTTGCCCGCACCCAGAGCATAAGACTTGACGCGCCCGCCACGATCGGACTGTCCTTCGCGAACGGAATGTTGATCGAACATGGCCATGTCCTCACCGCGGTCCGTAGCATCATAGGAATCACTGGCAGGAACATAACGCAACATCATCCAGGCGAGAACGTGCAGGAATGACTCGAGATCGTCTGTGAGTGTATGCATTTTGCCGGGGTACTGAAGCAGATTCGCAGACATGAATTGCCACGTCCCCTGAGCAAGTGTAGCGTGATCAGTGCATGGGAGAGCAATATTGCGTTCGGTAGCTTACCGTGCGATCAGGTCGCCTTCTGCCTCGTCCATCAATTTCGCCAACTCCCAATCGATCAGTAAGCCCCTGCCCTCGTCTGTCAAGATGATGTTCCCCGCACTTATATCACGGTGCAAAACCTTTGCCGAATTGAACGCATACGAGTGAGCTTCGCATTTATATATCAGAATACACTTTCTATGCAACTCAGAGAAAGCGCACCTCTAAGGGCGTCGAAGACAGCTGTGACAAGTTGTTTCGTGCATTCGAACTTGAAAAGAGGGCGTCCTACGATCCTATGCACGAGCCGGTAGTGTTGATACGGCGAGATTCTCGGCTTCAAGCATAGCCATGGAGCATCCACCAAGTCCTGCACTTGCGTCCTCCCGCCGCCAACGTCCCCACCAGCGACATGTTCCGGGATGTTGGGGGTTCCATGACCATGGAGAATTTGATAAATCTCGTGTTCGGCCATCACGTTAACATCAGGCAAGTCAGAGAGGAATCGCCAAGTGTCTTTCATATAGATGACTCGTGGTTCTGACCACGGCCCTTTCTTTGCCTTTTCATGACTAGTCTGCGCATCCGTGTCGGGTTCGTCGGGTTCGCCGTACGATCCAGTACCCCCATCCACGTTCTTGGCCGGAATCCAATACATGGGTGAGCTGCGAGTACACCGGCTAACGAGCGACCGGTTTTGCGATGGCGGCCTCGGTCCGTAGGCGTATCCCGTCCCGTTCAAACCGGGTACCTCGTACTTGTACAGCGGAATCTTCTTATCCTTGATCCCTAGGTGCTTCCTCACCCGCGCATCGACCTCAGCTGCAAGGTTTGCTGGTTGGATCGATACGTCGTGACCCCGCTGCTTCGGAGAGAGATGGTCAAAGCGCCAGAAAAATTCGGCCATCAACCTCGGGTTCGTGCGGTAGTTAAACGCAGCGGTCACGACCGTACCGGAAGGGTCCCATCACAGGAATCGGGCGTGATCCCCATGGACGACAATAGAAAACGAGAAGTGACGAAATTGCAAGCTGTGTTGAGCACCCGCGTAGTGAGCCAGTTGCCCACGGGCCATGATCACCGCCGTAGTGGCCGGCGTGAATGAGCCTTCCTTGATCGCTAACAGACGTGATTCCTCTGTGTCATCGCAAGGGTCCTGGAATGCCATGCCATCTTTGTTCGCTTTGAACTCCATCCACAATTCCATTCGCAAGAAATCCGTCCTTTCTGGGGGTGCCATGCCATCGACCCGATTGTAGATCGAAATGTCGGTCTTTAGCTTCACATTGTTCACAGTGTCTCCCTTCGTGCTCGTGTTGACAGCCTGAAGGTGAGGCATCCATCCTTGGATGGCAGCGATCTGGATTACGGCCATTGTCACCACACTGAGGCTTAGAAGATGGGACGACTACTCACAAAAGGGTCATAGCGGCTACTTTCCGCCCCGTCGCTGGGGACCTTCGCGAATGGATTGTCGGACAGGTCTGGTAATGGCTCCTCGGTGGCAGGGACGCATCTATCAAAGAAAGCGTCGACGGGCATCTGACCCACCCAGCGACCATCCATTTCCCTTCCAAGTTGCTCACGAACTTTGTTGAAAGGTTGGACAACGGAGGCGTAAAGTAAATCTGGCCCGTACTTCTTTTTAGCTGGTGTGGATTCACTGGTGAGTTCACGCTGGGTGACGTGTGGCGCGTTGGCTACGGAAGTATGCTCAGGTCGGGCAGCGTTATCGTTCTGGTGAGTATGAGACATGTTAAACAAGGCGCGAGTGAGGAGTGATTTAAACGAACAGAATGGTTCGAGCACTGGGGCGGTTACCCAGGTATTTATCCACTGAGATTGTGGCACAAGCTGCGGAGTTGACATGTCAGTATCCCGAGGACCACCATTGTTGTACCAACCTACACGTGAACTTTTCTTGTCCTTTTTGGTAGTTGTGTGGAGGTAATGGTCGGGAGGTGGACGCGACGCGTCACTGGGCACGGTCAGGTGACGCTGACTCTGCTTTTTCTGTGTATTTAACCCCTATCCCTCTTCTTCGTCTTCGTCTAAAAGACATGCATGAGTGAATGATAATCACCTGGCTGTGCATCGGGATCGTTCCTTCCTTCCATGATGTTCGTCGCCCACAGTCACTCAACAATGCAAGCTTGAAGACACTGTCTCAGGCTCTTGATTTTGCTGCTGCTCCGTCCAAATGCGATCTCCTTGACGATCTCGCCGCTTAAATGGCGAATAGCCTCGACGCTCTTGTAGTATCTGCCACTTAATTGACTGCATTCGTAGGTTTTTAAGTCTCAGATGTATCAGTATTGGTACTGCGCCATTGCCAGTGCCGTACAGCTATCCCTCTACTTAATTAACCCGCCTCGCTATCACCGCAAGCCCTCGGACCTACGCCGGAAGAGGACCGGGCAGTGGGAGTGGACATGAATATATTCCATTCCCAGCATATCGACAAGGATCAGGTTATAATTGCTGAGTTGGAGCGCTACAGCATCAGTTCTGGAAGCTGGGTGTTGGCGGGAGTACAGCAACATGCATACGCTGTGACTGGAGTGCTCCTTCTTAGATGAAGAAGGTATTGCTCATTACGGACACCAACGAGAGAGTAGTAAACCGTACTATTGTCGATGTCCAATCAATGTCCAAACCCTAACCATAAATTATTCGATTTATCCTCTGACTTGACGCGTACTTCAAGTTGGCGCTCGCACTGAATGGCACTAAGAACTCATGGACGTCAACACCACTGTCGGCGAGATTGACATCGATTCATGGTCAAAGGTACGCACGAGGATCTCTGCGAGACCGTTCCGCACTCAAACGATCGCGCGTTCCAAGGGAACACCAAAAGCATGTTGAAACTCCATAGCACTCGCACTCGAAGGTGTGTACGACAGCGCAATCTCCAACTTGCGTCTGACCTCGCGTTCACTGGGAGGATACTACATATGACGGTGTCACTTTTCATATGACGGTGTCACTTTTTATAGGTAGTGTGTTGAATTTCCCAGGTTGATCACCGCGCCAATCATCCATTGCAATCCAGATTCGTCGTCCCTGGTTTCTTCGTCCAATGATCTGGAGACAAAACTGGTACCGGTGCAGGCGGAGAGTCTTTCTTCGGTGGTATGTCGCTGCGTCTTCGATGACCTTGTCCGCGGAAATACCGGCACGTGCTGCAGAACCGTTCGAAGATGAGGCCCACCCGCGACTGCGGTTCACGCATCGTGGACTTGTGGCGATGGCGAATGAAACAAGGAACGCAAACGAGTCATACTTCTTCATCACGCTCGGTGTGTCCGCGTTGCATGCGTTGTACTCTGGACGGTGTGGGACTGACGTCTTCAAGTCTTAGACCGGGCGGATGAGTTGCATGGCAAGCGAACGCTATTCGAGAGGGTCGTAGGACCGTGATACATTGTGCAGTACTCCTCGCGCTCTCTGTGTATTCTCTCAATCATTGATGTGCCGCCAAGATGTCTTGAAAATCGGAGAGATGGGTACGTGTTCATGTTATTCTGCTGCAAACATCCAGACAACAAAAAAACCGTGATAGAGCTCGGCGAGAATGAAAGACCAGTCTAGTGGGTGTCTCTGTGACGCGACCGTCACGCAGCCCACCAAAGATTAAAACTATTTCCATCGTCGACAACCCCTTCCCTAACATCATGCCACGCATCACGGCCGCGGAGAAGCGTGGACAACAACGTGCCCGTGAAGCTGCACAACGTGAACGGGAAGAAGCAGAACGACGCAAGGGAGCCA
>MU131317.1:0-12212 GCA_015039435.1 Imleria badia
CATAGGACAACTCATTATAGTTCCACCCTGTCGAACGACGGGGCACATATTATCCTACCCCAAGGAGCTGAATCGTTTGAACTTGAACTCCACCATAGGCGACTTCTTGAGAACCATGCAAGGGAGCATGGGGCCGATTGGCTCGAACGTTTCAAAGATCGACTTGGATGGCCACGTTCTAATTCTCTCTACCTACTCACTGGGTTCTATAAAACACGGTCATGGTCCATTGCACCATTCAGTATGCAGACGGCTGCGAACACCAACCCAGTGTGTGTACATTGTACCACTGTGGAAGTAGATGAACGAATTATCCGGGAAGACTCTGTTTGGCAGCCTGCAGGTCGCTTTAAGCGCAAAATTGGACCTGCATCACATCGTCAAGGGAGAAACAACCAATCCGTTTTTATACGTGGAATTACAATCACGCCCAATGTCTCTGAGCAAGGGAAAAACGAACAGCAACAGCCCGAGTTACTCGGCATGTTTGCTGCTTGCACTCGGTTTCTTAACTCGATAATGGGGCGGTCGCCGAAAAGCGACGTAATAATCACCCATGTACCGCATATATCCCAGGTGGTTCGTTTTAATTCTCTAGTTTGAACACAGATTGACACGCTCACTTACTAGGTTTCTCATCCATCGGAGGTTGTCAATCGGTATCTATTAGCCAAGGTTTGTAGCGTCCGATTTCACCTCATCCAAAGGTGAGACAGTTATGCTCATAGTGCTCTAGGAACCATCTGCGAAAATCGCTGTCACACATGACAGTCTATGGGTAGCATTCCTCCAGACGTTGAAAGAAGTGAGTGATATTTTCTACTCATGCTTATGTTTTAATCGTTGTGATGCAGGGACAATCGTGGACGCTTGAGGACCTGGAAACCCATCTGGAAACATTAATTCCGGAACACTATTCTATGGCCACACACAAAGGCAGGGGTGCTATCGATATGCTTTCATAGTTGCTCACCACTCTTAGGTGCCGTTTATCTGAGAAATAGGGAACATGGCTCGCCAGTCTGCCTCGATGTTGATAGTCCGTGCGCGCCTGGTAACCTGGCAAGTGGTATTGTATCAAATCAGGAACCTTGTGCGACTAGTTCCTTTGCGAACGTTCGGCATATCGCGGACCCCCGTGTTCTCTCTGATGATCTCGGAATCACTAATCCTACTGGTTTCTCATCTTATGCCAGGCTGTACGTCGCTTCTCTTCCCGCTCCTTTCATATCCAAACCACTTACTTCCATGTCCCTTTACCATTTCAGGCCACCTTCCGTCCATCTTTTGCGCAGGTTGGATAACCCGCATCGCGCTGCTCGTCCTTCTTACCCTTCCTATGGTGCCTTCTCCGAGTCTGCAGTAACCGAGTTGATCAACCCGCCCCCCTCAATTGTTCCTCCTTTGAACCCTGATTGGGCCTTTCGTCCTTCCGTCTACAGTCCTTTTACGTTCTTTCCATCCCGCAATGCGAGCAATATGAATGAGCCCACGCATCCACTATCTTGGCGCCACTTCCCTCCCATCAGCACGACAGGCTCATCCAAACTTCTAGGGAAGAAGAAGGCTCTCCTCATCGCCATACGACACGTTCATCGCAGAGATGGATCCAAGTTCGGTAATCTGCCCGATCTTCCTCGCGCCCACAGAGATACCGAAGCGCTGCGTGATCTCCTGATAGGTATATGCCATTTAAGTTACTCCTATTTGATCGATCTCAATCGTCTCAGCTTCTTACGGGTACCACAAGGATGATATCACCTTGATGATGGACGATAGAGATCATCCGGAACACCTCTGGCCTACCCGTGCTAGGATCGTGCGTCACTTTGCTTTCCGTTCGGAATGTAGCTCTGAAACTGCTTTTTCGTAGTTACACCAAATAGATCGACTGGCCAGTGACCCACCCGAAGATTGTCACTTCTTTTTCTACTGTAAGTTGTGTACGTTTACACGAAAATGGCATAATGGAAGCACGGATCACAGTCTCGGGACATGGCCTAGAAGAAGAAGGTCTTGATCATGAAAATATGAGAGCAGACGGCCGGGACGAAGGTCAATGAAATTGTTTTTGGGCTCACAATCATACTCAAGTTACCTTAGAAATTGTCGGCGCGGTTGGGAAGCCCATTCTTGATTATGTGATCAACCTTGACATCTAGTCCACGGTAATATAACTAACCTATATCAGATTCTTCACGATCGCTTGGTCACACCCCTTCAAAATGTGAAAGGGTCAAAACTATTTGTAATGTGCGCTTGGGTTCGATCAATGCTTTCGTTGACACTGTTTCTAGGCTCTCTTCGATTGTTGTCACTCCGAGAGTTTATTAGGTATTTCATACGTGATTCACCTCATGACTGCACTGCATCAGTGACGTTCCTTTGTTGGCAGACTTGCAGATAGGCAACGGTCCGAGCAGGTATTCGAGGATGTGGAGGATCGGCCCTGTTCAGCTGTTCACAGGTCAGTCCCAACTGGGTAACTCGACTTAAACACCAACTTCGAAGATGCTGCAGATCTCTTGACCGTCATTGTTGCCTTCTGTGAGTATTCCCTCTGTGCGATGAGAGTGCCATCTTTTAAGGTATCACAGTGAAATTACGCAAGTTATGTCGCCAGAAAATTTTCAATGTTCCACCACCTCCAAGACGAGCCAGTACTAAGCGGCGCAGTTCACCGGCATCCAAGACCGAGCAGGTGGGAGAGCTGAGTGTGGTACGCACCCGATCTTATAGCTTTCCCAGCCGTATTTAAATTCGCCAGATTTGTTTGTCTGCTTGCAGGGATGGACAACTTGCACACGACGGTTGCGAACGAGAGCTCACGTTCACAAAGGTAGAATGTTTCGAGTACCATCGCATTCCCGTACTGACAAAAGCTCTCGAGTGTTTCATGGATGCGATAGCGGCAAAGCCCAATATTACATGGACGGAGCTCCGCGATGCACTCAAGTGGGTGGATATATGCGACCATCTGTCCAATTCTGATGCCGTCTACTAGGGAACTCGTTTCCGATATTCAGAAGAAGTACGACGAAACGTACCTAGAGGTCTCGGATTCTGAAAGCGATGTCACCCAGGAGACCTGGACGCAAAAACCGAGGGTGAGTGTTCCCGAGGTAAGAACCAAGCGATCTTTCACTTACTGGGAGTCAGATCTCCACTAGTTCCCATACCGTATGTGTACCGTCAATGGATCGGTCTGGATGATCACCCGTTGCTCACCTCATCTGCAGGACTTGACCAGAAAAGTGTCGCTTTGATTTTGCCACAACTGTTATCCACGGATGCTATGATACCCGAACTTTGCGTCGCATGCATACTCATCACTGTATATTTCCTATTTATGATGTTGTATCTCGTTAGCTGGCGGCTTCACCAGTGTACTTTCTGTCGCTACTTTATCCAAGATCAATTTTGGTCGTTCAATAACTTGTCATGGAATACATGAACTATTGCGATGATAACTTGGTTTCCGAATCGCTTGTTTCCCGGATGTATCTAGCAGGACAGTGGACGCATGCGTGAGTCCGTAAACGGAGACTCGGAGAGAAAAGTGGTATTCGAATCAAAGTTCAAAGATAACACCAATTCAATTACTTAAGATCAGATATTATTCTGCTTAACATTTCCGCCAAAGAACCCTGTAGGGAAAAAAAAGGATTAGACTGATGACCGCCTGCGCAAAACACACGTACAGTACTGCGCGGTGTATTTGACGGTGATGTTCGCGCCCTGGGTTCCACACCCCGCCGGGGCCTGTCCCCCGTTATTTTGCACTCTGAATATCAGACTTGCCAAATCGCCCTTGATAGCCTTGATCATCAAATTATCGATGTTCACGGCCGGGTTCGAACTCGGAAGATCCCCGGCTTTGACGCCAATGACGTAGGCATCCAGGTTTCCAGCGGTACCGCCAGAGGAAGTAAAGTCCCACTTTGGAGAAAGTCCACTTCCTGTCGGGCTGGGAACGTACATGTGCTGGCCGAGGACGAGAGGGTCTGGGATAAGACCAAGGCTAGTAATCACATCCTGAGGGGTGGCGAGGTCGGTGGATGCCTCCCAAGCGGTGTATGCGAGCCCCGGGGCGGTATCGAACGCGGGGGTTCCATACAGACAAGAGCTATCAAAGAGTTCTGCAACCGCCCCTGTTAAACTGGTATGTGGGTTAGGCCCTGGCAATGACGATTGAACCAACAAAACTTACACGTAGGTGGAGGTGGTTGCATTGCACGTGTAATTCTGAGTCCCAAGCCCGATAGCGATGAAACTGGGAGAGGAAGTGGGTGCTGTCAATTGGGTCTGGTTGGCTGGAACTTGAAGCCTGGCCTCGGACAAGCCACAGCTTGCGCTAAATTGCCTGGCGGTAAGGATCGAATACACAAAGCCCCAGAAAAGGACGGCAGAGAACAGTGTAGTCCAGGCAGTCATTCAGGAGGAAGAACGAACGAATGTGAAGAATGAGAGAGGGGATGGTTTGAACCTGGTGGACCACGTTAATGGGGTAGACTGGAAAAAATTCTAAAGCGCCCATCAGTGAATCCTCAGGTTAGGCGATGTCCACCGTGACGGACGCTTATCTTGAACTTCAAGTTACATAAATCATGATGACGCTGACACGTCTTGGGCTTTGTCTTGCCAAGGCTTTGTCTAGCCTTGACTGGGCCTGCCAGGCCTCTGTCCAAAATCAAAACCCGAGGGGCATCATGATGCCTATCGAGAAAAACACCTTTATAGGATGGTGATTACTTGCCATCTCCGAAAATTCACCTTCCCACTGGCAGAGGGTTCTGGAAAGGAGGCACAGCGGGCACTCGCTGCGGCGCTGGCGTGAACATGCCGCGCGCTCTTCAACTCTCAATTATCTTCGGCAAAGCTGGACTCACTCTTGCCTCGGATGAAGCCAGAGTCAAGGTAGCAGTTGAATCATCTTCCGAGATGACGCAGATCATTCATCATGATGGCATTGATAGATCCCCCCATCCTCTCTCAAATGGCTTGTTATTAATCGATTCCCCTCTCGTATCCAGGAATTCACCTCGGGGACCGAATATCTATCTCTGCACTCTCTGCGATGTACGGGTCTCGTCCTGCCGAATTTGATGGTATTCAGATGAAGCTGCCCCCCACGTGTGCCACTCTTGAGATCTCACAGGGAGGTGGATCATGATAGAGTTCCCCATTGATTCCATTGATTCCTCTGGTCATTGCTTACCCCCAAACTCGTTACTCTAGCCGATGCAGATGACCAAAGTTTAAACTACGGAGAACCATCCTCCTCGGTCCGAATCTGAAGTCGATTAAATTCACTTCTGTTGGGAGATCTTACTTCCCGCAACCGCCAGACAGGCTTTCCCGAACCGTATCTGTAGTCATGCACACTGGCGACGTGTCGAGCTTTCTCCTCCGATAGAGAACGCTGTACTGAAATACCTTGGCATGTTACAGTACCTGAAGATACACCATTCCGCAATGTCGCCGATCTCGCGTTGAGTGGAATCCCCTTGATCGCGCTACATGCCTCTTACGACCTCGAGACCAAGTGTTCCGCAGTCTCAAGGTCATCCTCTCGCCCAAACCACACATTCGCTTCAATTGTCGTCAAAGAGATTCAGCCTACATTTTCTGGTGTTACCACTCCAACCAACGAGATACAATGGGAACTTGTGCATCACCATATCTCGTGTGAGACGTTCCTTCCCTTCGCGTCCCTCGTGCATCTTTGTGAACAGGTTATCGACCTGAACAACCTGAACACCCTCGATGACGATGAATTTATGGGTCTGGTTCGTCGTTAGCCTTTGCATCGTTGGACATCCGGAGTATCCTGCGAAGTCATCGTTTCTCGTATCATGCCGCAAACTATGCGACACTGGCTTGACGTTGAACGCTAGGAATGTTCCACTGGCAGCAGAGGTATATGCGGATGCTTGCAGTCCTTCTGTCCCCATCTCACGTATCAAAGCTCTTCAATCAAACACCCAGACTCAGCCGCAGAATTTCTGTTCAATGGCCTGCCGTCCCTGCCTATTATGCATGCATCAGTTAATTGGTTGCCGCCTATAACAAACTGGGTGGACTTATGGATAGAATAAGAAGAGCTATGGTTGCAAGTCAGTGAACGCATAGTCGACACCTTTTGTGAGTAGCACTTGAGGACTCCACATTTTCAACACTCAATTTTGGCACTGTTTTAGTCTCCCCTAGGAAGACCCAAGTGGTGGCATGAAATCGTACCTCGCTTGCGTTTATTCGCGCAGGAAAATTACCTGCTTAGCAGTCGCACGGGCTTCAGCCAGACCACAATTGAATAAGGACCACGTACGAGGTAATGGTGGTATTGTACATACAAATGCATTTCTGATATGAAACGACCGACTCGGACTCTGTCGTGCGTTCAACTTTACAGCCCCAGTAGGGCCACACTGACTGTCTCAGTGTCTGGGTCACATTACCTTGCCAGTGGGCCCTCAAGCGAAGTCAATACTTATACCAAGACCTGCGTAAACAGACCCAAATAGCCAAATATGTCCGGATCGGGATCTACCATACATTAGTATGGTGATGTAACTTGCTGTAAGCCTGAAATCCATGTTTTGCTGAAAAAAGCGATGCGTTCTAAGGGAATTTCTTTCATTCCACAGGATCCTGATGGTGACACAGGTACATGATTCCGTTCACTCGACGCGGCTTGGTTGAATCATAAATAGAGAATTGACTGACTTACGGCTACTTCCACTCTTTGATCACTTTACTCTCTAGTTGAATTTCTCAGTATGCCACCACTGCTTTCTGAACAGGCTACGTTCGCAAAACATCTGTTCACACAGGGCTACCCTCTATGGAACCCCGACCCAGTTTTAGTGCCGCGGGGTCATCAGAGCGTGGGCCTCAGGTTTGGGGACCTCGGCACAATCGATGAACGAGGCAGGTTCCACGTCTTCCGCAATATCCTTGAACCAGGAAGTGCAGATACCCTCCTAAACTTCCCACCGATCGAGGAGAATAATGTTCGTTGTGCCACTGATGACCTCTTGCCTCGCGAGGTTATCTCGCCCCCTGAAACACACTGGGATGTTGATCCAGTGGATGCTCCATCTGTTCAACCTGGTATCACGTATGTCACCCCCACTGTCATGCAATAGTGACTGACTGCAGAGCCAGTCATAGGACAACTCATTATAGTTCCACCCTGTCGAACGACGGGGCACATATTATCCTACCCCAAGGAGCTGAATCGTTTGAACTTGAACTCCACCATAGGCGACTTCTTGAGAACCATGCAAGGGAGCATGGGGCCGATTGGCTCGAACGCTACAAAGATCGACTTGAACGGCCACGTTCCAATTCTCTCTACCTACTCACTGGGTTCTATAAAACACGGTCATGGTCCATTGCACCATTCAGTATGCAGACGGCTGCGAACACCAACCCAGTGTGTGTACATTGTACCACTGTGGAAGTAGATGAACGAATTATCCGGGAAGACTCTGTTTGGCAGCCTGCAGGTCGCTTTAAGCGCAAAATTGGACCTGCACTAGACCGTCAAGGGAGAAATAACCAGTCCGTTTTTATACGTGGAATTACAATCACGCCCAATTTCTCTAAGCAAGGGCAGAACGAACGGAAACAGCCCGGGTTACTCGGCATGCTTTCTGCCTGCACTCGGTTTCTTAACACAATGATGGGGCAGTCGAATGAGACACCGGAAACGCCCAAAAGTGATGTAATAATCACCCATGTACCGTATATATCCCAGGTAAATTTCATTTTACTTCTTTAGTTTGAACACAGATTGACACGCTTACTTGCTAGGTTTCTCATCCATCGGAGGTTGTCAATCGGTATCTATTAGCCAAGGTTTGTAGCGTCCGATTCCACTACATCCAAAAGTGAGACAGTTATGCTCATAGTGCTCTAGGAACCATCTGCGAAGATCGCTGTCACACATGACAGTCAATGGTTAGCATTCCTCCAAACGTTGGAAGCAGTGAGTGATATTTTCTGCTCATGCTTGTGCCATTTTAATCGCTGTGATGCAGGGACAGTCGTGGACGCTTGAGGACCTGGAGAACCATCTGGAAACACTAATTCCGGAACACTATTCTATGGCCACATACAAAGGCAGGGGTGCCATCGACATGCTTTCATAGTTGCTCACCGCTCTTAGGTGCCGTTTATCTGAGAGATCGGGAGCATGGCTCGACAGCCCTCCTTGGTGTTGGTGGACCGTGCGCGCCTGGTGCCCTGGCCAGTGGTATTATATCAAATCAGGAACCTTGTGCGACTGGTTACTTTGCGAACGTCTGGCATATCGCGGACCCCCGTGTTCTCTCTGATGATGTCGGAATCACTAATTCTGATGGTTCCCCATCCTGTGCCATCCAAGTGTACGTCGCTTCGCTTTCCGCCCCTTCCATTTCCAGGCCACTTACCTCCTACCATTTTAGGCCATCTTACGTCCATGCTGGGCACACGTTGGGTAACCCACATGACACTGCCCGTCCTTCTTCCTGCGGTGCCGCCTCCGAAGTGACCGAGTTGATCGACCCGCACACCTCAATCGTTCCTCATTTGAACCCTGATCAGACCATTCGTCCCTCCGTCTCTAGCCATTTTGCATTCTCACCATCCCAAGATGCGAGCAGTATGAGTAAGCCCACGCATCCACTATCGCGGCGCCACTTCCTTCCCATCAGCATGACCGGCTCCTCCAAACCTCTATGGAAGCAGAGGGCTCTCCTCATCGCCATTCGACACCTCCATCGCAAAGATAGATCCAAGTCCAGCAATCTGCCCAAACTTCCTCGCGCCCATCGAGATGCCGAAGCACTTCGTGATCTCCTGATAGGCATATGCCATTAGGTCACTTCTATTTGATCGGTTCTCATACCGATCACTCTTGCTCCTCGTATCGTTACGAATCATTTGATTCTAAGAACACTCATGCCTCCACTCTCCACGACGCCCTCAGCCGCCTCTGCATCTAGCTTCACGGATCACTTCACGCTGTGGACTCCAAATTCGCATATGATCACTTCTCCCTGCATCAGCAAATTGCTATCACTCACTTAAACTTATTTATAAATTCAGTGTCCCAATCAAGTCCGAGTAAAGTACAGCTAGAAACAAGTAGTGGTATATGATGTAATATCGTAACCACCATGGATTTCTCCAACTTGAGCGAGACGCCATCGCGAGAAGGTTAAACACCGTTGTCCGAATCTATGCCTAGGTCGCAGGTTGGGCGTGCGAACGCATACGTGCACTGCGTCATGGGGGGCAATGCGGGTGCGTGCGTGTACCTTAGTCACAAGGGTGATGCACACGAGCGCTGGACGTGGGTGTGGTGCGCACTTGGTCAAGTGGGACGATGGGTACTGGTCTAGGTAAGTGAAGTATATATAGTGCACGCTGCTGTGGATGTGTGCGTCCACTGAATTGGCGGCGTGCATGCGGGTGCGGATAGGTGCGGTTGTCCGTGAGCGAGAGTTTAATCCGTTTGTTTTGTTCCGCTCCTCTGACCCCTGAGGTGTGGTGTGTGAGGAGCAGTGACGGGGATGGATTGGCGTCGTCGTGTGTGCACACGCGTGCATTGCTAGATGGGTGGGGGCCAGTCTGAGTACGGTTGAGGTCGGGTGCAGTCGCTGGCCAGCTACGGCGGGTAGACACAGGACACTGGGTCACTGATG
Organism: Imleria badia; assembly: GCA_015039435.1. Classification (NCBI taxonomy): domain Eukaryota; kingdom Fungi; phylum Basidiomycota; class Agaricomycetes; order Boletales; family Boletaceae; genus Imleria; species Imleria badia. The sequence continues at coordinate 9,696 of MU131317.1, forward strand.
GGTGACATGCCTGCTGGACGGGTTGGTGTGGTTCACGCGCGCTATGTACTGCAGGTGGGGTGGGCGACGCGCTGTGGAGCCTGTGGAGAACGTTAACGTCCGGGCTCGAGGAGTGGTGGTGGGCTCACTCTTATTTTTTTTCTGTTCGATGCACACAATGGTCGGAGGAGGGGAGGTGGCCATCTGCGCTGGGTGAAACATGAGGTCTCGGGGAGCAGTAGACTGACCTTTTTTCCTGCAGGGAGGCGCGTTTCCGGTGGGTGGGTATAACCGGCAAACAAGGCCTGGAATGGCGTGGCGATGGATGCCGTTGCCCAAGCAGCAGAGAAGGACTCGTATTCGATGGGTGGGAGCGAGTGGCAGCCGTCTCTGGAGCGAGACGCCGTCGCGCAAGAGTGTGATGCCCCGTTGTTCAAGTATGCGCCTGCGACGAATGGGCACGAGAGGCCAGTAGAAGTTTCCTTGGACTCCAGGCTTTGAGACAGATTCAGAGGTGTTCAGAGCAGGGTGTGCGCCAGGTCAAGGGGACGATGAGGGTTAGATGGATAGGTTGGCATCGTCATATCGTATCGAAGTTGGAGGTGAGGAGGCTTGGCTGTGGGTGGTTTGAGTAGAAAGGACGCTAGGCACAAGGCTAGGCATGCTTCGGATGGGGACTTGCGATATGAACCACCCGCGCCCTGAGCAGGCCTCTGACAGTCACCTCCAAGGACACGATATGATAACGTCAACCCAAGTGCTACCTCTCCGGCACGCCATTGCCGGCGAAAATGGTCCCATTGACACCCACTCGTCCAGCGACGCGCACCGCACGGCACCAGTCACCATACCCGCACTGACCTCCATCGCCATGTACGCCCTCTATACGCTGCTCGAAATGGCGTTAGTTGAATTCCCGTCTTCTCGCTGGTGTCATAAGGCGAGCGATTCAATCGATCCTTTCTTTATCGTATCCCGAGCTACATAAATGCGTGGGGAACACTTGGCTTCTCAGCAGCCATTCATTCCGCCATTTGCATCCACGGAACGAGCCCGTGTCGACAACTCCGAGCGTCTCAAACGCTTGTGAGTTCTTTTCTTTTCCCCATACTGCAGCTGTTCTTCATATGACACGTTCTCATGCTTCAATAACCTCAAGTTGCTCACCCCGCCTCACCCCTTGCGCAAGAAACATTTATTTGCCACGCTCAATCCTAGCTCCCTTGTCATTCCGACTTCATCATTCACTATCACCCCCCCTTCTACGCACTCCCGCGCTTGCCTAGCATTTCAGAACGATAGATGTACCAGTCCGGTGCGTTCTCTGCAACCATCTCCACAGCCACTACTCTTGCCACCGAATCTCCGTTGCCCTCTGTCGTTCTATTCCCTCGTCCCCTCTTTGCACTTCGTTTCACCATCGCTTCCCGTCTACTCACCACTCTTTCCCTCGGCTGCCTAGCACTTCAGTCTGGGCTTCAGTGGTATCGACACCCCTATCCGCTTCCGTCGCCCAGTCAGTCTCCTCACTCTCTAGTTGCCTGACTTCACACACATCTACGGCGTCTTCGACCTTGTCTCACACTCCATCCACGGTTTCTAGTGCCTCTAGTGTTTCGAGTACAATCAGCCCCCAGACAATGAGGGCCACCTTTCCTTTCGAACGAGAGATGTGCCAGCCCACTGCGTACTCTGTGACCAGCCAATCTCTGTGACCCACCCACTCCTCCCTTGCTCCCTTTGCATCATGCTACAGACACCCTTGTCGTCGTCCTCGCATCTTGGATGAAATGACATCGGTACGGCTGGCAATCATATCGATCTCTTTATCCCTGCCCCGAGCCAGTCAAACACGTCGGGAGGACTGGGCTTCTCCAGTTACACGGTATGCCCATACTCGCTAATAGGTCGATCCACCACCACTGCCGACACTCACACTCACCATAGCACGTGTCCGCAGGCCCTGTTACGATGTACGTTCTCGCATGCCCAACCCGTGCATATGCACACACGATGTGGACGTTGACCGCAGAGGATGTTCGTAAGGAGGCAGAGGATACGGTCCGACTCCTGAGCTACATACATAAGCTTGTAGTGTAGTGTTAAGCAATTATGCATTTTAATGTGTACATTTTGTTACTGTGTGCTTCGGAGTCGGGGTCCTGCGTAAACAGACTCAAATAGCCAAATATGTCCGGATCGGGATCTAGGGAATCATCGGGGCTTGAAGAATGGTGAGGCTGTATTCCACGGCCCTCCGGGCACCCCTGGACCCGCAAGTTAGCATATTCGTTAAGCCAGTCTTCATCTACGGATTACGGGCCCAAAAACGGTTTGAGGAAAAAGCGGTTAGACAAAAGAGCGAACGCAAGCGTGTCTTGCGATGTATGTAATCAGTTTCCTATTAGGGTAGTGGCCTGGCGATGAATCCGAGGAAAGGTCCAGGAATTTCGGGGTCCAGGAATTACTTGCTGTATCAACCAGAATTTCTTTACATAAGCATGATAGATTCTGCACTGGAAGCGCATGGAATGTTGC
>MU131320.1:0-12056 GCA_015039435.1 Imleria badia
ACTGTCCAGCTCATTTGTGAGGTCCAGGTTAAATGGAACTGCATGGTAAATTCTAGCTGAACTAGGAACAGAAGCAGTTTTCATGTGATAGGGCGGCATTGTCGCAGATGTGATTGCATTTCGCGGAGGGGGAGTCCACTGGGAACGCATTCTTATGAGCCCTGGGAGAGGATGTGGGCAAGGGACAACAACGGAGTATATATCTGTACAGTAAATGCAACCAAGTCACAGTTGAACTCCACTGCTCCGCATTGATATAGGTGGGCAAAGTAGCAAGTCTACTACAAACTACGCATCTGAGTCAACGAATAAAAAAGTTCCTTGTTCCAATATTTGTTGAGCCAAAAGTCAGTTGAGAGTTCGTAGCAGGTATGTGAGTTGAGGTGCGGATTCACTGCCTTGCCAAAACATGGGACAATGTGAGCCAGGAAACGAATTTGAGTCAAGGGAATCACATCCCTGATGCGTGACCCATCCCCTCTTGTTGCACGCTTCAAGGTATGTAGGCCAGACACAGATTCTGGGATAGCAGAGTGCTTGAAGGGTTGAATGTATGCCAGAAAATCTGTGTCAGGTAAGCAAAAGATGAGGCGAAGTTGAACGACTAAATGATCTGTAATTTTGAATGAGCATGACTCAACAGATCACTGCAGACATACCTGTGAGACCCTTCGCTGGCCAGTCACTATCAGCCGTTGGACTAACAATCGCACAGTCATAGCAGCCAGAAGGATACCTGGGCATTGAAGGGGGTGCAACAACCAGTGTTTGTGCAGGTTCCACTGATGTTGGGTCATGCCAAGTCCATAACTGCACTCGAATGCTTGTCTAGATGCAGATCTTGTCCAAGAGGATGACACGGGACATAGCTTGCCGACGTCCAGAGACATCATGTGGTTCATTATTTGAATATTGGTCCAAGTACCTGCAAATAGCGATGTGCAGATCAGGGATCCCAAAATGTTCCAAAGCTTCTGAGATGGTCGTGCTCAAGGTGGGCTTGAAAGCCAGATGAATAGCCATGGTGGATGAAGTAAATGTTCGAAGGGGTCTTGGAATTTGAGGTCATGGATCATTAGCAAGTATGTGAGTGAGCTGGAAGTAGTCCACAGTTTTGCGGGTCGGGGTTAGGTAAAGGAACATGTTTCACGCTTCTCCATCTGGCTCATGCTCTTCTCCTTCCTCATCATCTTCATCAGTTTCCTGCCTGTGTGAGGATTAGGCAATAGCAGGGGTATACCTAGGGGTATCTGAGCTGATACCCCTACCCCTACCCTGCAAAAACAGATACCCCTACCCCAGGGTAGAGGTATCAACAAAAAATCTCTGAGGTATACCCTAGGGTATCTCCTTGGGGTATATACACCAGGTATTGCTACAATAATATGCTAAAATAAGTAATAGTATATTCAAATAAGCATAAAATCCACAATTGCTTTTTTGCTAGTTTAAAATTATATTTTTGATACCCCTACCCTCACCCCAAGTAGGGGTGTGGGGTATGCAAATCTGATACCCCTACCCATACCCTCATGATACCCCTACTCAATACCCTCAAGGGTATCCAATACCCCTGCTATTGCCTAGTGAGGATGCAATCGATGTTGTGAGATCAAACCGAAAACATTTGTCAATGTGATCGAGGTGGCGAGCAATCTGTGAATAGTAGTCCCGGTTGTTCCCAGCCCATGTGGGATTCTTCACCTCCGTGACATGAGAATGCTCCATGATGTTGGCACTCCATTGCATGATGGCACCAGAGTCCTGAATTGAAGGGACGACATGTTGCAAAAGCTCCAACTTGGGAATATTGAAGTGGTCAGAACAGGTGCCTGCAGCAATGATTGAATGTTTGTACTTGTGAAATGTTTGTAGTGCAGCATCCAATTGCTGTAGTGCATGCTCATCGAAAGAGGGCAGTTGAGCAAAATATCGAAAATCCATAAGTGCACAAATGGTGGTGAGAAAGCGTGGAGGAACTGCGCCCGCAATAATACCGACGATGTAATGTTGCATGGAGCAATGATTGCGTCCTGTTACTTGTTTCAATTTCAAAACACCCTCGCTAAATTGGTGGTATCCGACCATGGTGTGAATGAGAGTGAAATGATAGTCAATTTTGACATCGCCAACAACGATGATGCACCATCCTAAATCATGGTCAATCTGTGGAAATGATGTAGGGCCTCTGGCTTCAAAAACCTGCCTGGATCTGATAGGGGCCAATTGATCCAGAAAGGTACATCGATGCCGTTAAGTCCATACGACTTTGCAACCTTGACGAAGTTAATGTAATTGTCTGGGGATGTTTTCGAGCACATTAAACAGATAACGGCCAATGTTTTTGCAGTAGTATGACAGGGGTGGCGAAAGTCGTCACCAAATTGTTGATAGGAAGCGGTAGAGATGGGGAATGCTTTGGGACCTGTACATGCCAGTAAGCTTTGCTAGGGAGTATCTGCAGTGTACGCAACCAGTGGCATGAAGCAATAGCGTAGGCTACCTGTGGGATCGCTCATCATGATCCCAACGGATGCCACAACCTTCAAAGAGTGCAAAACAATGTCTAGACAGTGGTGGAAGAGTCGGTCAGACAATAGTCCGCGAATTCAAGACTTCTTGTGAATGAATGAAGGGACCGGGAGGAGGGCAAGAAGGAGATGACCGTGAAGCGAATCTTTACTTTGAACGTTGGTGTCGATGTTGGCGAGACTAATGAGCAATGGATGTGCCATGCGGTTACCAGACATGATGGAAGCATCTAGATCTGTTGTTTGTACCTGAAGTTCCCAAGCATGGTCTCCCGAAAGCCATTCATTGTAGACGCGTACCAATTGTGCAGCTGTTGACCAAACCTTTCGAGGAACGAAGGATATGTGGCGCTCGAAAAATGGGTGACTTAGTAGCACTTGGAGGCAATTGATGGGGTCTCGGTAAAAGAGGTTCACAGAGCACTTGGTTGGGACTAACAGACGGATTGGGAGAAATTTCCACAAAGGACCTGACAGTAACATTTCCACATGTAAATGAAGTTGTCTTGCAGACCGGAATGAGATTGTGAGTTGTCTTATCTGAGGGAATGACGTTGGAGAACTTAACGCAATGAATGTAATAAATGCTTACCAAGTCCAGTTTCAAAAAGCTGTCGATTGCTGCCATGCTTAAACCCGAGCGCAGTAACCAAGATCCGAGTTGCCAGTCTTCCTGCAAAGCGAATGGATAGAACAAATTCTCCTTGCGGAACGAACCATATTTGTCTGAAAAATAGGTGTCCATGAATGTTTTTCCTCCAGAAAATGTCTCGGAGGCTCCTGGATAGAACTCCACATTTCAGGTGGAGTCTAAGTCCACTGGCATGGGGTCAAATGATCAGTCAGAGCGCAAATCAAAATCATCTGGGACGTCATAAGGGAACATGTTTGAAGGAATGTCGGTATGGATATCAGAAGGCGTCATGTGAGGCTAATTGGGCAATTGACCAGCATCCTGGACTGGGATGTCGAAGGAATGTGATTGAGAACCCTTCAAGGCATTGATGAGAGAGCCGCACATATTTGAAGGTTGATTCATGTGCCGGAGAACATTAATTTCGTTGGCAAACTGGTTTCCACAATCTGGACAAAAGGATAGCTTTTGAGTGCGTCATATAAGTTTCTTCTTGGCGCAAGGCATTTGGGCATTTGGTCAACACAGACTGAGACCCGGTAAGTCCTGATATGATGGGCTCTCCAATTAGGTAAGTAAGAGGCATCACCTTTTTACGAAGTTCGCTTGAAGTGCCAAACTACTATGGTACTACTAGCTAGTGCGCATGTCCCCCTCCGAGTGTGACCACTCTTTTTTCCCCAGGCAAGAACCTATGGAGATGGACTTAGGATTCAGTCCTAATTGGGCTCTGATTGGTCAAGTAAGTCTCAGATCCTGGGTGTTTCCATGGAGTTGAGATACTAACTTATTTTGCCTTCAGTTTCAACCTTATCGCAACTTGGACCCGGAAGCTGTAGCCATTCCACAAAATCCCTCAGAAGCCTGGCTGTTATTGGCAAATGCACGAATTGATCATGGTATACAAATCACAGAGAAGGACCTCGCAGACCAGTTGGTTCAATGTGATCTCCTGCAACTCCGGTACAACCAACTATGAGTCAAACAAGCACATCAAAACCTGGCGGAGGCAGAACGGCATGTTGGGCACATACAATTGGTGATAAGGAGATGTGGCTACTACGCAGCATCCCTCCAAACTCGCACCGTCAGTCACAGTGTTGATGATCGTTTTCGTGACTTACTAGACCCGGGGGACAACTTGAACCATGGTGGGCATTCCAAGCTTCATTTCTGATCATCCTTACTCACCATTTGGCACACTGGCAGTGGAACACCCGGATAACGTCGATCTGCAACAGCGTGTGGATTATCATTCAACTTGACCCATAACTTGACACTGTGTTCCACTACTATGCCGTGTTATGTACTACATGTTATCACATTGAACCTAGTAGTAGTAGTAGTAGTAGTAGTAGTAGTAGTATGATAGTAGTGCCCGAACCTTCGATTAACCTCTGTTCTTGCTGTCTGTTCTGTGGTCCTTGACACACTTTTTGTAGTGCTTAGATAACTCTGCACTTGCTCTGCACTTGTCTCTGTGTGACACTGCCACCTATGAACTCTACACTCGAAAAGGCTGGTTTGCTGATGCTTAGGCATCAACAACTAATTTCTTGCCTTACTCGACTCGACTTGAAGAAGATATGAAGAATGACATGGTGACCATGTGGCCGACAATGTGGAACAAGTACTTACCATCACAACACAACCTGCAACAGTCCGGAATCACCCTTGGCAGCACTTTTTTTGGACTCTGATGGTCTTACAGACCAATTTCCCCATACAAGGAAAATTGGTCTGTAAGACCACTCCTCTCGAAATTTCACCACCCAAGTCCACTTCCAGTGCTCCCCAAGACTCAGGCCTCCAATGAAACAAATGAGCAGGGGATATGGTTTCCAAATGCAGCCTTAGAGGCCTTCATGCACCTCACAAGAACATCCATGGACACCTGCAAAGTCTGCCAGTGTAGGACTACCAGTGAGCCCATACTGAGCCTCATACCTAGGCATCTGCATGGGTATACTGTTGAGGTCACTCTTCATGATAGTCCTTTCTTTACGTCTTATGACTGACATCATGATTTACTACACTATTAAGCATGACTGACACTTGTTCCAACTAGGACTAAAGATATGTGTGTCTGTCCTATTAATCATCTTACTTACATAATTGTTCTAGACCATTATGACATCATTAGTTCTTATCTATGATGTCATGTTACTATTCTTAGGGAGCCAATGGCATTACTCCCTCTTATATCCTATTATTGCCAATATCCGTTAAGGATTGTGCAATACATTCCCATACTCATATCTGAGTTGGAACTACTTATAACTACCAATAGCGTTAAATGCTCTTATCTGGGCTGTGCACCCAGTTCTGGTATTTACCACAATATGTACAACCACTATTCTACATATATATAGAGGGCCCTTATGGCCCCTCAATACTAAGACTCTAAGTTTGTTCTCTTCAACTAGAAGTCCCACAGCTCTCTTGCAAGTGCTCACCCACAAGTGAGTTCTCTCCCTCACTTCAATCCCTTCACTGTTGTCTCTGCACCAATCGGAACTAGCAACCCTGATATATACCCTTGGGTATCAGAGGTCATACCCACACCCACACTCACCATTTATTCATACCCATGGTGTGGGTATGGGTATATCTCATGGGTTAGTGAGGGTATCATGTGGGTAGGCAAACCCATGGGCAAACCCTGGGGCATGGGGTATCCTATCTCAAAAAGGAAGGTGTGGTACCGCTCAGAGTCACAGTTGGTTGATAGCATGAAACATGCGCATAACTTTGAGGTCTGCTCATGGCAGTAACGAGGTTCTACCAATATGATACACATATCTACAACTTAATGAAATACCATCCATCACCCATAGCCTCCTCATTTCCCTTCACATCTGGCATTACAGTGACAGCATGTACATCCTCGTCCTTGATAAGGTTGAGGCGGCTCCATGGTCCCAAACACAAGAGCGAACAGATTGATTGAGTAGAAAGACATGAGAGGGTGTGTGTGACAATCAGCCGGCCATGACTAAATAGCCATTCCACATCGATCGAGATGGCTAGTGAACGTCAGCATGAATCATGAGGATACTCCATGGTGTGACATACCGGGAATAGTGAGATAGTCCAAGGCCATTCTGGAAAGGTGGGGGTATGTATTCTGGTGCTTGTACCACCATGCTAATGGGCCACTGACATGCTCAATTTCGGATGAGAAATAACGGTCTAATTTCCCACGGAGCTCAGTTGGCTTGGGTGGGGCAAGCACTGGAATATCATCAAACATGTTTGCCTAGCACATACATGATGCATCAAGTTAGCATTTGAATATGAATTGGGCCAAACGCACAACGCACCAATTGAACAGTATCGTCAACCTTGTGTGAGACCTCTTTGACAACCTCAATGGACTCATAGTTGCGCCTGAACTCATTGTGGACCAGCTCTCAAGCAGTGTTGATCCATTCCAGCTCCCATTTCACCTTCAGGAAGTAATTGAACTTGTGGCAGGGGTGCAGAACTGTCAAATACAAGATGGTGTCAGTAACACATGGATGCAAAGACTACACTCACTCATTGCGATCCGATAGGTGTGGGAGCTGTCCGTGAGCTGGTAGTACTTGTTGAGCATGTGTTGTGCGAGAGAAACGGCAGCACAGATTGATGGTGTATAGTTGTGGTCGAGTGAGTAAGTTGTGAGCTTCTCATCAATGAGATCCATTGCTGGGATGACATTGGCAAGGCAGGGAGTTAAACGTGAAAAATACTATGTGGCATCCTTGAGGACCTTGCAATGATCATTAGTTCTCATGGCTGCAACATGTTTGGTAAATGTGCCTTCAGTACATCTTGCAACTCCTTCAGTATCACCCATTCCCCATCAGTCAATTCAAATGCACACAACCCCATCTCCCTGTGCTGGGTCATTGTATCCATATCCTGTTGATGGTTCAGTGCATAGTCCAACATATTGAAAGTTGAATTCCAGCATGTGGGAATATCTCGTGGCAGGTTGGTAACTGCTTGCTTCAGGTCCTCCAAGATTTGTCGCCATTCTGGGAGCAACTTTGTGGTCGAGTGGACGATCTTGAAGGCCAGTTGCCAGAGCTGCAAGTACATGGGTCAATTGTACATCATCAGGTTTTTTCTTTGTGCGTTACCTTCACAAGCGCCAGCTTTACCAGACAAATGATCCTCTGAAACTCTTCCCATTCCTTGTTACTCAACCTCTCGACCTGATCAATCCATCCTTTAAGTGCATCAATGCCCTCAATATCGTTCTCATTGACAGTAGCCAGCTCCTCAAGCCCGATTCCTTTGGCCAACATGCGGTGTTCCTGCTCCAGCCTCTCCACATCTTCAGCTTGGAACTTGGTACTATGTTCCTTCCCCCTCCACTTCTTATCTACATTGAACTCATGCACCAAGCTAATTGCAACAAGGTTTACGGTGTGCAGGAAGCACCGAGTATGAGTTGTGCAGCCGCCGAATTCAATGATTTGATCCTTGAGCTTGTCGATCATCAAGTCGTTGTTCGAGGCATTATCGCAAGTGATACACAGTATCTAGTACCTGGTAAGTCACTATATCACAGTGAATCAATGAACTAACCCCATTACAATATATGACATATTCCAGCTGGAGGCAAAGAGCACAGTGGGATAATATGAACATGACATTCATCAAGTGCTTCATATCTTGTCAACTCTTCTGAATTCAATTTTCAAACCTACTCACACAAGGATCATGATATCTTTTTACCACCAGCACCTGTCAAAAAACTCCCTCATGGCCCACAATCCATCACTGAGCAGCACATCCTCAGGACAGTTTATATTGAGGAAGCAAGCTATGAGGGGAATGATCAGTTAATTATGGAATGGTTCAGACAACTAAATCTACATACTGAGGATGAGAGGAAGCACACTGGACTGGAGTGTGTGGTTGTATGGGTCAGAGACCAGCTGACAGTGGAGCGATTGCGTGGACTCTTCAAATATTGTGCTCAAGACCATACATTGTTTGATTGACTTGATTGGATGGTCATGGTATTCAGATGGTTTCACCTTATGATGGCATTTGTCAAACAATTCCTGGGGACAAATGCTAGATGTGGCCTTATGCATGCATTCACAGTGCTAGAGCAAAAAGATTTACATACTGTTCAGACTTGTGGCCCCTTTCATCAGCAGCTCCACAACACTATCTATTACATCACCGAGGCTCATGTCTATGATTGCTGAAGGGTTGTCAGTTGGACTGACAATCTTACTAATTTATGACAAAAGAATCCAAAAGATCTATACAAATTAGCAACGGAAATAGTCAATCAGCTATGTATCATCAAGCTGCACTGTTGAACGGATGGACTTACAACCTAAAGATAAGCACAATGAAATGGAGACATCAGAATAATGGCTGTTGTTAGGTCTCAGCAGATTCACGGTTAGAAGCAACAGGGTGATATAGGCATTGAGTCTCATATTGCTGTCTCTCCTGAAATGAGAATGTGGGTGTTGGATGGAATGCATTATATTTCACTCCACAAGCTTGTTCAAGAGTATCAGATGTGTGAGGGTGATGAAACATTGTTGTTTGTTCACATTCCATTGCATATGTTGTTGACCATGTATGACATTGCATTGCTTCGGTTAGATGCGTTGTTGGAGCAGCATTCAGTTTCATGTACCAGTACAGCATCATAATGAGAATAGATGGATGCTACTCATCCTGTCCCGAGCGCAGTGTGTGTTTTGAACAGTTTGTACAATACAAGTAGTGTTTAAAAGTCTAGTCCTGGACCGACAAAAAGACCAGCAACTGGACCAGACTAAGACCAATGGCAACCAGACTGTGGTTGCAGTTGCGTTTGGATTGAAATCTAATCAGTCCAGTTGCAACCGGTTGTGGACTGGTCCGCTATGCCCCTACTTCCCCAAATTTCCCCAAATTTCCTGGTATTTTACCAGATTTTACATGACTAGATCTGAGTAGATAGTGTATTAAAATGACATCTGATGCAGAAACAGGTATATATGTGGAGTCTGTGATCTGTTTTTGATTTATGGCTCATTGGAATGGTTGGAGTCCGAACTACCTCCAGCTCCACGATATCAGAACAGAATATTCATGTCTGGACCAGTCTTGTGGAAGACCAGTCCAGGATCAGTTGCAACCACTTCAGAACCATTCAGGACCATTCAGGACTGGTCTTTATCGGTCTTGGTTGCAGTCCGGTTGCCCACTTTTGGGGTAAAAAAACCACACTGGACCAGACTTTAAAACACTAAATACAAGGCTCCTTCCCATGACCTACTCAGCCACCTTGGGTCCACATCAGGAAAAATGGTAATGACGACATAGTGTGATGTTGTTGATGTCACATTGTTTGCTGCAGTCAGGTTCCCCTGTCTACATTGTATGATGTCACGCCACCCAATGACTATGTAGTCTATATAGTAACCTATATTTATCAGAAATCTTTACTATGTAGTCCACATTGCACGGCGACATAGATCTCGTCATCACCATACTCAAGCAGTAATCATGAATCATGGTAGGTCAAAACAGTGTTGCTATTGTGATTACCCATGCAACCATACTAGTACACATGGTACAGAAAAATACTAGCCACCTGGTCCTCCATACCCTTGTCTTGCTCATCCTAGATCCCATCACCTACTTCTGAATGCAGAGAACAAGCCCCAGACCATCATGAAGCATGAGACCAAGAGGGCACAGCACCCTCATCATGTCACAGTGGTGGGTAACATCAGGAAAAACCCCCCCTGGATAATTCCAGACAATATTTGCATTTGTAAAGATTTCAAGGTAACCCATGACATTAGAAGACCTGTGATTACATAGATTTGCTAATATTTCAAGTAATTTGACTTGTTACCAAAAAAGTATACTAAAAGTGGAGCAAATGTGTACAAAGGGGTGTAGCAACAAGTGTATTAAAAAGTGTACTAAAAAGTGTAGCTGAGAGTATACTGAAAGTGTAGGAACAATCTACTTTGGGGACTTAACAAGAATTTTGTGTGTGATCACATGATTCTCGACACGTCACACTTTTGTTCACTGCTTCCACTCTTTATCCACCACACTATAACTACACTTAAATAAGCTTGGCATGGCTTGGCATTGTGTAGCACTACCATCAGGCATGTCCATCCCTCTTCGCAATGCATGTCCTAATGTGGCCACTCTGTTGAATGGTCATTCCATGCCCCTCTCCCTCTCCTCTGTGGCCGTCAACACCATCAACATTGTTCTGGCACTTTCTAGGCACTGTCCTTGCTATTGGTGGCATCTCTGACAGTCGGACACCCGCTCATTGAACACATCCGCCCAGCCCATCACCCCATTGTCCTCATTGCCGACTCCTGCCTTCTCTCGTGCTTTCTGTGCCCTTGCAACATTGGTGGTGTTCATCACACCCATCTGCTCTTTTCACCACCCCCATCGCTGTCTTTTAGCCAACATAAGCTGTCTCCTGTACCTTCTGTACCTCCGCAATGTTGGTGGCATTCATTGCACTCATCTGCTCTTTCAGCGCTACCATCGCCATCTCCTGCACCTTTGCAATGTTGGCAATTTTTGTCGAACACATCCACTCTTTTCGACACCCTCTGGCCAGTATCATGCCATCACCAGCACCTTCCATGCCTTTGCAACGTCTACGGTGTTAGTCGCACCTATCTGCTCTTCATTGCTGTCTTTAGCCCACTTCCGCCATCTCCTGTGCCTTGCAATGTCAGTGGTGTTAGTCACACCTTCATCGCTGTTTTTAGCCCACTCTTGCTATCTCCCACACCTTTGCAACATCGGTGGTGTTAGTGGCACCTTCATCGCCGTCATTAGCCTGCTCCTGCCATCACTTGCATCTTTGCAACCAGTGCTAGTCGTGCCTTCATCGCCGTCTTTAGCCTGCTCCTGCCATCTCCCATGCCTTTGCAATGTCGGTGGTGTATCGCACCTTCATCGCTGTCTTTAGCCCGCTCCCGCCATCTCCCACGCCTTTGCAATGTCTGTGGTGTTAGTTGCACCTTCATCACCGTCTTTAGCCCGCTCCCGCCATCTCCTGCACCTTTGCAACATTGGTGATGTTTGTCGACCCCATCCACTCTTTTAAATGCCCAGCATGTTGTCTTATTCACTCGGTTCATACTTATTGTTCATGCCTGTAGCAAAGTCTGACTAGATTCTATTGGGTTTTGCAGCTGACAATGTTCACGGTCACAATCAAAGTGTTAGATATCTAGAATTGGCTAGCAGTGGCACCATCAAATGTCATTATCACATCACTAAGGTCATGCAGAAGTTCCTCTTGATGAAGCCCTATGTCATCCTTGGAAGTGCCTGGCGTAGGGTTGGCCCTTGAATCAGTAGCAACCTGCTTGCTGGACTGTGTCGTGGCAGGTTCCTGGGAAGGGTCGAGCTCTGTGTTGTTCATGGTAGTGCCTGTCGTAAGGTTGGCACTCGAATCAGTAGCAATATGCCTGTCAGGGTTTGCTGCAGGGGTCTGGGAAGGGTTGTAGTCTGTGTTGTGCTTGGTGGTGCCTATGGTAGGGTTGCCAGTTGAATTGGTAGTAATCTGCCTGTTGGGCTCTGTCACAGTGGGAGTCTGGCGCCATAGCCAGCACCTTCCACACTGACCTGCACCAAACAAGTTTGATGCATGGCCATGACAGAAGGACCCATGGAAGGGAAATACCTCCACTTCTAGCAGTCGGATCCCCTTAGGACTTTAGGGCAAGATAGCCCATACCTTTAGCTACCTTCATCTATTTTTTCATGATATTTCATTCATCGGTTAGGGAGATATCAAATGATTTCTCCAAGCAAGTCTCAAATCCTATCTATAAGTATATAGTAGAACTATTTCTTTATTTCACTCTCATATCTAAGTACTTAGCTAA
>MU131321.1:0-12026 GCA_015039435.1 Imleria badia
ACAGTAAGCATACATTCACAATTCATCCTGTTATTTTCACTCTACTAACATTTTCGCAGCTCGCATGTCACCAGTTTACAAGCTAGGAACCTCCATCAACTCTGAATTCCCTCAGGCTACTGCTAGTGGCTCATCTGCCACTCTTCTTCCAGATCATTGACCCTCTGCCTTACACCCAGCTCACAGATCCACCCAAAACCCCTGGGCATAGGCCAGTCAGTGTACTCTGAGTCATTGTTCCCTTTGAACTCTGTCCCTTCTTAATTGTGCTACTAGTCGTTTGCACATTCACGCATTTAGCACCTCCGAGTCCCATTCCCATTCCTTAATGATTTCACATTGTATATGATACATTTACATAGAACATACATGTTGCACAGGCTCACAGCCTTGCACTTATTACCCTGACATGCCTTGGAATCTTATCCAACGTGACCTGAATGGTCTAATGTTTTCATTTTTTGGAGTGATTCAAGTTGTGCTCCACTCGAGAAAGCTGCGCTCCCGTCCGAAAAAAGTTGTGCTCCCGCTGGAAAAAATTGTGCGCTGCAACGAAAAAGTTGCGCCACATTTGGCCCCATCCGAAAAAGTTGTGCTCCATCTGAAAAAAGTTGTGTGCTGCAATGGAAATTTGTGCGCTGATTAAATGTGCACTTGGACCCTCATATACTTCGAGCTCAAGCAGTCAGAGGGAAGAGAAAGGATCAAATTCCATTGCACAGAACGTACTTGCAGCTGTTTTCATTTTGATGTGGAATCCAATGTTGTGAAAGTCGCGCCTCGGACACTGCCGGGATAGGACCCCGAACTCAATGTCAAGTGTGACCTGTGTGACTTGTCAGCTGCCAGCGTCGCCCGCTCCCAGTGACTCAGATACAGCGTATACAATTTTCGATCAATGATTTCTGCAAAGCATTCTCGAGTCTCGACAGGCATGGACAAGATCAATACAAGCTCTCAGCGAAGAAGCAGTTTGCATTCAAGTATATACCACTGAAGTTGCTACTATGTTTTTTCTGCTATGTAGTAAATCATGTAGTGTGTGTGTGACTCCTCGTTCCGCTCGGCAGCAGCAAATGTAGTGTGCACATACGACGGAACGAAAAATCGCCACCTTAGCTTCGGGGATCGGGGATAGTCATTGAGCTCGGCCGCCGGCCCCCAACACAGACGTGTTTGCACGGCAATCAGTACTGATGAAACCATCACTGGACAAGAGCAAGCAGTCAATGTCGTTTTCACCAGTTCCGGACTGCTCGTTTTACGAATACCACTGGGATGGACCCAAGCGCCTCCATTTTCCGCGACTACGTTGGAAATGACTCGGAATGTGATACGACGGCGCCTGATGACATGGGAGTCGTGAGTTCGGGGTCCTATCCCGGTAGTGTCCGAGGCGCGACTTTCACAACATTGGATTCCGCATCAAAATGAAAACGGCTGTAATGAACACTTGGATCAGAAGAGGTAACCTCGTGATCAGCTCTACTTTTCGAATGTCTCTAGGGTGGAGGTTGTGTAAGGTCCAATGTCGTCCGTCTACAACTACTGTATGTCAACCGTACCAATTCCATCTATCAATTCAGTTAACGACGTCTCCTCGCGGACCCGAACTACGATCGAACAATCTGTCGCAACCCGTCTATACTGTACACGCGACGCCGGTCTAAATAACAGCGCACCAAATCGTGCGACAAGGCGCAGTGCGCGTGGTATCATCCAACCCAGGGGTGCGGCGCGAAAAGTATCGCCTGAGGGGACTGATCCAGGGATGGATGAGAATGAAATCTTCCATCCCAGATTGGTCGTCCGTGGTCTTGGCCTCGATGTCCCCAAGCGCGGCGGTCGTCGCACGAAAAACATGGGTGTCGGGATCAGTGTCTGATGCCAAAATCTGGACAAGTTCGGTAACAGGAAGGAAAATACCGCAAGTTGCAGTCGACTCGCAGTCATGGATGGCGAGGGAAGTTTGTTGCCACTGAGGCGGGCATGCAACGCCACGGCAAGGGAGAGCTCGGGCGAGGATGATCGCAAGGCCGCAACCATGTTATACATCTCAGACGTCTCCATTGGTTTGGGAACATGTGGCGCCACGAGGTGGTTGTAAACAGTGAGGTCCATTGGTAAACAGCTATTATAGCTGCCCGCGCGCCCGGTCCAAGCGAGAATCGTGACGTCGCCCGAACCGGTCAGAATATGTTCCAGGAATCGACCAACCGCGCGATTTCCCTCCCCGTATATGACTGGAATGGAAACGTCGAAGATGCCAAGCAGCAAGTATGCAATGTCCTCCACGAGCGTGGTTTGACGCATAGAAGCCAACAAAAGCTTCTCACGAACCCTCTGCAAGCCTGGTCGAAGTACCAACTCTTGCGAAGAAATCCCTGATGGCTGCTCCATCTCTGAAATAATGGCGGGCGACTCCTTGTGGTTGAATATACCCAAGTCAAGATACGGCTTCCAATCCTCAGTATAAAATTGGACCGTCTTGGCTGCAACATATTCTTGGTACGTCCATGCACAAGTGTTCCAGATGATTTTCCTGAGGTCACCAGGCTGTTGGGAGTGCGACCAGATCCTTTTTGTCGATGCAGCAGGTGTCGGACCAGATCCACTGGAAGCCAAGAGAATGAATAAGCCTGCAAAGCTTCTGGAGCTTGATGTTCGGAAAGGATGACTCTAGGTCGTAGATCGAGATGTTCTGGACGTTCCGAAAAAGAGGTTCACCATCCTCCCACTTGCGGGAGAACATTACATATCGATAGTATTTTTTCACCTCCCTCTCAATACGTGAGTGGTCGAGTCCAGTAGTCATTGAAGAACGTAGTTTGTCGTAGATCGGGAGTTCCTCGAAAGCTGTTGCTTGCTGGGCTTTGTCATAGAGACGACCAGCCAGTAAGGGTGTCGATCAGCACGTGGCATGTGGCGGATAGTCTGCTCGACCACCTTTTGAATCGTGGAAGATGCGTCGACGTACTGATGACGAAGCTCTGTCCAAAACCAATCAACACTTTCCGGTGGGTGCAATGTGAGATTGCTCGAGCCTTGATAGCATCGTCGTGAATGCCTCGAGCGCTTCACTGTGACGCCCCATGTGATGTAGTGCAGCATGCTTCCCATCATATCCTCTGTGGGTTGATGGATCAAGCTCGATGATCTGACAGTATGGATCAGCGATATGTGACATGAAATATAATCCGTAGCTCATTGCTGCGCTTGAGGAGAAATTTGACGTTCGTTGGGTCAAGCAACAGTGCATGCGAGTAATATCCAATAGCTTCATCATGTTTCTTTGAGTCCCTCGCGGTGTCGCCAAGCATCTCTAGCTTCTCGACACAACGTTCCCGAAAATCTGAGGGTGTGGGATGAATTAGTTTCGGCTGCGTCATGGGTGCAACCACCCACCATCTTCCCACTGCGCTCGCTCATCCATCATACCCGTATCCTCTTGTAGCTCGTTCTGCATCTTCTGGAAACACTGGACTGCTTCCGTGAGGCGACCATCCCCTTCCAGAATCTCGTAAATGACGTGGTAAACAAGAAACCTGGGAACTTTGAACCAGATCGGGGGAGAGCCACTATCCAATTCCGAGTTATCACGGAAAGCATACCTTGGCTGCGGCACTCAATGCTTTGTGCGCTAAAACATGAATCAACATCATCCTCACTCATTTCATCAATACAGTTTCCGGGGATGAGGGACCGAGCGACAACGCAGCAGAGTAAGCTGCAACCGCTTCATCTCGTTTCTCGGCGTTAGATGGTTCGTCTCCAACCCTTTCCAGCATCATGACGCATCGGTCCGTAAACTCTGATGGTAAGGATTAAATACTCTCTCCCTAATGCACGACACCGATACTCACCACTGGCAGCTAGCCAGTCAATGATTAACTTGTCGGCTCTGACAATCTCGTTTATGGTATTCTCCATTTCCAGAAGAGTCTGCAGCATCATATATGCGACCTTGAGGATACAGGGATTCACAATGACGTCTCTGCTCGTGTGCACGGAAAAGACTGTCGGCATTTCGTTGGGACTCGGCAAGTTGAACGCGAATTTCCTGGTTAATTTTTTCGAGATGTGCGATTTTGTTGTCTAACAGACGTGGATATCAGGGAGGCGTGCGTCAGCATGCAAATGGACGTACTTGAGCATTCATCTCGTGCGTGGAGAATGGCACGAAGGGAGTCGATGGTTGCGTTGATACTGTCCTCCTTCTGATTGATGGTGTGTTGAGAGTCGGTGAGCTGGTGACAAAGTGCTGAGTGGTTTCCTCGAGATTTATTATGTGTTCATCTAAATAATAGAAAATGCGAGGAGAGCGCGAGCCGGGGTGGCCAATTACGCACTCGAGCTCGTTTTCTGGCCATAAAGGTTTGCACGCAGTGACCTGATGATGTCGTTCAGGCTATCCTTTTGCTCATTGGCTACGCGCTGAGAATTGGCGAGCTCGTCACGGAGTTCATGGACAGTCCTTTGGACAGGCGCAATGCAGCTACCTATGACCCGAAGGGTGTCACAGGGCCGCAGAAGGGTGATTGTCTTTCCTCTACCGACCACAAGGTGGTAATTAGCTGAGATAGCCATAGAACAGATACCATGAGTGGATTCGAAGACAGACCCGAATTGCTCGCACGTCGTCACATTCCAGAACGAGACCAACGAACCAGTGGAAGCCGCGATTAACGTGCCGTTGGTTTCTAGGGCGGCGATGCATCCCGCATTCTCCCTAGTGTGAATGGGCCATTTCGAGAGCGTGGTCCCAGTGGACGCGTCAAGACAGTGAATGTTGCCGTCGCGAGATGAGACAAAGAGCTGTGTGTCATCGTTCGCCCAGGCAAGGGTTTTGAATTGGGACGTCGACGACGAGGCGGCCGTTCTGGCATGTAGCAGTTGCGATGAGACATCCGTCGGGTGAAAATTTCGTAGCGACGACTGAGTTGTCGTGTTCCAATGGGCGAAGCAGTCGACTAGTCGCTCGCCCGTCGACAGTGACCAAATGCAGGCAGTCCAGTTGGCATGGTCCGAATCCGCGTCGACCGTACGCACGCGATTGCTGTGTGCTCTGAACTCGGTCATTTTTTCGTGACTCTCCGCATTCCATACTTACTACCACCAAACCACTTCTCGTCCCGCTGACGATCCACTTTCTATCTCGTGAAACTGCGATGTCGCAAACAACACTCCTCGCATCCATTGCTGTCCCAACCTCCCCACCATCCTCCACTTGCCAACGTCGAATCTTCCCTTCGCTGTCGCCGCACTTCCCGTCAACGAGGAACGCGACTGAAAATATGTTCTCTTGACACTCGATTACAATCGACTTTGCTTCCTCTTGGTGAGCGGAGGAACTGTTTTCGCTTATCGCACTTCGCGCCTTTACCATCCGTTGATTCTTGATGAGGACTATTTCGGGAGGAATGTCGGTTCTCCCTCCGAGTCGGCTCTTGTGGTCTCGTTAACATTGTCCTTTTGATTGTCTCGTCTACGTTACTCACCATTGTTTGGCCACAAACGTAGGTTCGAAAACATACCCATCCGGGTATCAGCCTGATTGCGTTGAACGTCGTCCACTTCGGACACGTGTCTCCTTATGGATCGATTCACGCACCCGTGCCCTGGGCGCTTGGTTTCCTCCTGATGCACACTTAGCCAGATTTCTTCATCGTGGTAGCAGCCTGCAGGCCGTCGATAGGAAAGTAGCCCTCGAAGCTGTTGAGACAACGACGATACAACCTCCGAAACAGACAGATCTCAACGAAGATGGGTGGCAAGATGCTCTTTTGTTTCTTCAGACGTCGTTCGTGCGTCTGTGCGTCTCACTTTTCTGTAACAGATGTATGACGTTGACTCATGTCTTGGGCACCCTTGTAAGCTTCACCTATCCGTGAGTCGGTCCATGCACATTCGAAGCTCGCCTGGCTCCGACGGCATAATGTCGCGAAGCCTCTTTATGAAGGAAGACCTTCAACCCTTCAACCTATGCGTACGTTCTACTCTGCCAGGGCTTCGTGAAAATTTTAACCAGGGAAATGGGATTGCAGTGTTGCCTTCGTGACAAAACCATTGAAGACGAGAATCCGACTACTCAGACTACCAAGGTATACATAGATGTAAGATACAACGTAGTACGTCGTCAAAGTCCCAGCCACATGTCCTCGATCTACCACTATTGTATCTATTCAGTCAACGACGTCTCCTCGCCAGGGATGGATTAGAAGTAAACCTTCCATCCCGGATAACTTGACCTTGGTCTTGATCTCTTCGTCTCCGAATTGTCTCCGAGCATAGGTGTCGTCGCAGGATAAAAAGGGAGGTCGGTGTCGGAATCTGATGACAAGTCGTCGACGCCACTCTCGCAGCAGCCGACGACCACTAAACAATTTTCAAGTTTGATGTTATCCACGACGGATCGATCCGGGAAGAAGGGTAACAGCTTATTACATAAATTGGAGGGTCACCCGAATTCAGGCCCGAAATACAACTTGCTGTGGTTCACGGCGCAGTAAACTTGACATCATGATGGCAAGTGAACACACGCCGATTGACGTCCCGACTCTGTCGTCACATTCGTGTTCAAGGTGCGTGCATCCAAAGAGCATATAGGTCTTCGCTTACCGTAACTATTATTCAGATTTGCTGCGACCACTGAGAATGATAACCGCAAGGCTTTCCGGTGGGTGTTCGATCGTCGAGTGGTACCACAGTCCCTCCCGTCCGATCCGGAATTCTGTGGCGATTACAGCACCATGACGAGCTTCATCTGACCTGAGACCTGGAATGGTAGAGTGCATTATTTCGCCTGCACACTTCTTCTGAAACGCCTCACTATATTTTCCAGGAGGACCTCCCATCACTCGATCCTGCTCTCGAGCCATGTGTACAAGAATTATTAGAGAGTGTAGCCACACTCAAGTTGCAACCGGGTGCAATTAAATGTATCCCCTTGATAGAGTTTCCTGTCGATTTGCGAATTCTCGAGCAAAACCTTTCAGCGATCTTTCAGGTATCCCGCATGTCTCGTGAAAAGAGGGAGCTGCAAGAGAATGCGTACAAAGTGGCTTGCGCCATGACCATGATCGCTTGCTGTTCGACTTCTTCATACGTCTTGTGCAACCAAGGAAGAGTGATGGTGCACATACCGTGATGGATGGTCAATCAATCGCGCACCTTGAATATCAACTTTCCCGGCCAACGTATGTCTTCACTGACGCATTTGGATGTCCCTCCCTTCATGTTCCTGAAGGTTGGAGACTACTCTCCGTTTCCCCAAGAGCGACAAGGGCAATAGACATCAACTTCAAGAATCACTCCGGGACCTACTTATCCGCCCAGCCCCAGATCTTCGCAGTTGGTTTCAGGGTCGAGGTGTTTAGATGCATTTCTTCAGGAAGATGATAATTTTGCATACATCCTCTCTCGGTTTTCTTCTTGGAGACAGGAAATCAATAAAGAGACGGAAGACCGGATAATTTCCCAGCGCGATCAGTCACCGTCAGCAGGACGATGCGACGCACTAGGGCGTTTGCTGGTCGAGCTTCCAGACGGACCACCTGAATATTCAAGTTTTGGTCACTTCCCGCTGGTTGTTCGCACCGTAGAGAATAACGGTAGCGGCGTTACGAAGACGACAATGTCGGGTTACGAACCAACATGCTCAATTCCTGCTCCCACACGAAGTCGAAATGAGGACAATGCAATACAAATAAGGCCTACGCTTACGATGGCTCACAGCGGTTCCGGTTTCAGACGACTCGAACTGCCCATCTGACCGTCGACTCGGAGCACAAAAAGGCGTCCGTCAGTTTGATGAAAAGCGTAAATCAGCTCAGGATGTACCCAGCATCCAGGCTGTCGGGATCACGAACGTCCCTGTGTACGGTGTACAGTCTGATGGGCCTATCGTAGTTTTGACAGCTCCTGTCCTTCGGGATGACAACGTGCGTAGCCTCTTTAAGACCTGTGCACTGTTGACGTTCATTTCTTCGATAGTTTGTCTACCTTTTTGAACGGCTGGTAGAGAGGCTGGACATATCTACGCCTCTGGGAGCTTGGCACCACGCGACAATACTCTCTCCATGCGGCGGTCCTCGAAAAGAGGGTTGAAGATGTCAGAGTGTCAGAGAGAAATCAATAACTTTTATTCTCAGCCAGGCATCTAGTCGGAGGGATGAACAATTGGTCACCAAAAAGTCACATTAAAGGGTGAGAAGAGAGCAAAATCAACACGCCCGACGACAAACATACTTACCGATAACGATTAACCCTGAAGGGCTGTTGTACACGGGGAGGAATAAAAATAACAATAATCGCCCAGAAAAACGCGTACTTAAGTCTGGGCTTGAAACACACCATCCCTCAAACTATCCCTCCATTCACTCCCAGAACCAGGTAAAATATCGCTACTTCCGCTCTTCTTTTGCACGACGAGACTCGGAACGACGGAGTAGCTCCTTAGACGACCGCTCCGGATGAGCCACGCATATGCCTGATCGAGTGCCCGAGAATATGCAAAGGGCGGGTAACGTAGGTGCTGCAGGAGCCGCCGGCCTCCGGAGAGCGAGAGTGCGTATGCATGCGTGCATTTCGGGTAGTGTGATGGATGAAGGTTTGTATTCGTGAATGCCGTGAGCGACGGGTAGTAGGCTTCGTCGGACCAACAGTGACCTTGACAGGTCGCGGAATAGTTCAGAATTCAGATGTAAGGCTCACTTGCGCGTCGTACAACGCGCGCGTGAATATATCGACCTACTTACCCAGGAATACAATGTCCCATCCTGCAGGCAGGGAGATCCAGACCTGAGACAGCCGGGTGGAGAAGTCTTTTTCCATGTCAATATCGTCCTCGAGGATTATAGCCACATCTTCCTCGTGACGGCGGTCATGTGAATCATACCCCTCGACGAACCGGCGAATAGCTGAGATATGCGAGTGCCAACAAGCAACTTTTGCTGGGGAAAGAACCATCCACTCTGGGGTACCGTTCGTGAATGTTGGTATCGATTCGTCTTCGATCGCACATGGAAGACCTGAGTACGTCGAAGGGCCGAATTTGTCAGACTTGGATTTGCTGGAAGGCAACGTCTCGGCCCATGTATCAGCGCCAGACTTGTCCAAAGGTTCGTGCGAAATCGAAAGCGCGTTGATCTCCTTGGGCCAACGGAAACCCAGCGTTCCAGTTCTCTTACTCTCCGCGCGAAGCAGGGCTACCCAATCGAGGATACGGGTGACGAGTGTCGCGTTGCCAGGGACGGCGTCGACAACGGTCCACGTCAGGTCCAGGATCGTTCGCAGGAACTCCATCTGTTCGCGTCTATCTTGTCGATCGGCGAGCGAAATAACGTAGGTGTGCGTATGAGCGATACCGATACCAAGATGGGGACGAATTTGCGGACTGTTCGGCATGGTCACGCTGCTCAAGCTTGAGCTCGCGTTCGTCGCATTGGGGGAATGTTGCGTTATCACGGTGTTGGTCATACTTTGATCCAGATCCATTTGGAGGAGCGCAGAGAGCGTGAAAGATTTTGAGGCCAGAGAGGTCGCCAACGACCACAAGATGAAGACGAGTCCTGAGAGGAGGAATATATATCTGGTAGACGTAACCCTCCTTAACAATGTTATAGCCATGGTTGCGTGCGGCCACGTTGATGGCTAGTCTGGACTAGTAGTTGATGGCAGGTAGTACAAACCAACAACAAACAAAGCCAAGTTAGCACTTAGCGATTATACATATTTCATACTAGAACACAGCGAGTACTCGCGAACATCACACAGGTATCAATGATACAAGGGAGACAACACCACCCTGGATAACAACTGGCAGCTTGCGTCACGGTCCCCGTACACAGCTTTAGTTCGCCTCGGATTTTTGCTTCCTCAATTTCTCTCGGGGCGGTGATTTTCCCCTCTTCTCGGCTTTCAACATGGCAATTTGATGGTCAATTGTCCATCCCTCCCGGTTCCCTTCCCCGAGGAGAGAAGCGACCAGTTTCTCCCCGACTTCCTCAAACCTCTTCTCTAGGACCTCTGCGTGATTTTGCGCAAGTCGACATAGTATCGTTGCGTAGTGCCACGCTCCCAGAGGCGTAGATATGTCCAGCCTCTCTACCAGCCGTTCAAAAAGGTAGACAAACTGTCGAAGAAATGAACGTCAACAGTGCACAGATCTTAAAGAGGCTACGCACGTTGTCATCCTGAAGGACAGCAGCCGGTAAAACCACGACAGGACCATCGGTTTGTACACCGTACACAGGGATGTTCGTGATCCCGACAGCCTGAAGGAACTTGACCGATGCCGTGAGGTACATCCTGACCTGATTCGTGCCTTTCATCATGCTGTTCGAGGCCTTCTTGTACTCGACGGTCAGGATAGGCAGCTCAAGTCGTGTGGCATCTGGTTCGATTTGGAGCCTCTGAGTTTTGCGAGTCAAAATATCCATGGACTCCATCGAGGTCATTTTTTCCGCATTCGACCATTGCATGGAAGACGGTATTGAGGATGATAGCATAGTATAACGCGTTCCTGTTGTCTTCCTTCCCGGAGCATCAGAATCATCTGGAATAGTCAAGGAGCTGCCTGCCACTTTGGCTAAGTCTTCGCTCTGGCTCTTGTGCACGTGTTTAGCTTGGGCCCTAGATCCGCTCCTGGGAGCCTTGTTTTCTTTCCTCACTTCTGCATCGTTGTTCGTTGCTGCGCGAACAACAAGCGGGAAATGGCTGAGAACTGCTGGTGACACATTCGGAAGCTCGACTACCAATCGTCCCAATGCATCGCATCGTCCAGTAGACGGAAACTGTCCGAGCTTTGAGATCATCTTTGCCTCCGTTTCTGCGACAGTCTCTCGCCTCCAGGCCAACCATTGGGAATTGACATACGAGGCATTTTCATCCTCCTCAATATATGTATCCGGCGAACTACCACGCCTGCACACCCAATCGTCAAGGTCTTCGGCTTCGCGATTAATCAACCTTCGCATTGATCTCTGAGACTGCTGTTCGATGCCTTTCTGCAAACTGTCGCTCATCGGGAAACGCAGAGTAGCCTCTAAACTGCATGAACGTCTGACTCAGAGGCGGGACATTGGTTTATAAATGGATACACACGTTGGACGTGCCAATGGATCTTCCAAGTGGCCAGTTGGCTTTCCCCCAGTCAAGCTATGTGCAGTGTCATCCATCCGTTGTTGAATTAGGCGAATGAAAAAGTCAAAAAGCAAGCGGTCATGGTCATGGCGCCAAGCTGCTTCGTACATGCTTTCTTGAAACTCCTTTTTTTCACGAGACCTGCGAGATGCCTGAAAGATGCCTGAAAAGCTTTGTTCGAGAATTCGCAAATCGACAGGAAACTCCTTCACGGGGATGCATTTAATTGCACCCGGTTGCATCTTGAGTGTGGCTACACTCTCTAGTAATTCTTGTACGCATGGCTCGAGCGCAGCATCGACTGGTGGGAGGTCCTCCTGGAATGCATAGTGAGACGTTTCAGGAAAAATGTATAATATAGGATTACGCACTCTGACGTGCCATGACTCAGGCCAGATGAAGCCTGTCGTAGCGCTGTACTCCTCACGGAATTCCAGATCGCATGGAAGGGACTGTGGTATTACCCGACGATCGAACATCCAGCGGAAAACTCTGTAATCATCCTTCTCAGTGGTCGCAGCAAATCTACACAGGAATTGTGGTGAACAGGTACCGTCGAGCTCATTGCATCCACTCACGCGGAACACGATAACCGTGAACAAAAGGTTGGAACACTATCGATGGCTTCACGCGGTTCTCGAAGCTCTCTACACGAGCTGTCATTCAAACCATCATCTTCCAGGATTTTCATGACTCACGGGATCGGCAAACTATTCTCCCGGGACGGTACTGATGAGGAAGATGGTCGATAGCTTTTCAATCGAAACATGAATCCTAGCCATCGACACGGGGCAAAAGATTGCCTCACGATGGTTGTGTAGAGGTAGATGGCTGTGGCGGTGGAATCGACGTAGCAGAACCGGCCCTACAGGGTGCAACATTGA
>MU131322.1:0-11829 GCA_015039435.1 Imleria badia
GGCTGACGTGTTCGCAGAGGGCCTCATGCTCTTGGCGCGCTCCATCAACCCTTCTGCGCCTACACTCTTCCATGCTCCGCTCTCCCCTCATGCAAAGTCCTACAAGCCACCCAAGACTAATCCAGGGAGGCACGACCACGTCTCTTCCATCTCCAGCGTCATTTCTGCCCTGGACCGATATGATACAAGCCCCGCCAAACTCATTTGGACGCTTACACCTCAGATCCGTGTCGGAATCCGCTTTGCAGAGACGAGGTTAAGTGACTTGATATGTCAGAACGATTGTCAAGCTTTGGAATTCAAGGGGTATGGAAAGAACTTTATCACCAGCCATGGATTGAGCCCGGCCGCTCAGCTTCCCTCCTCCCTTACGACTACAATGCGCTCGAGCCCTACATTTCGGAGCAAATCATGAAGCTTCACCTCACGAAGCATCACCAGACATACGTGACTGGCCTGAACGCCGCCGAGGCCAAATATGTCAAGGCTACCTCCCCCAAGGAAGGCATCGCCCTCTAAACTGCCATCAAATTCAACGGTGGTGGTACGTCTCTCTTTACGCAACACGCCCGCGCGATACGTAGCCTATCTCGACCATGCATTGTCCACGTTATCGCCATCGTTGATCGCGATCGATCGAACTGTTCTCACGTCATCTTTTCCCCGCTCTTAGGCCACATCAACCACTCCCTCTTCTGGACCAACTTGGCGCCCTCTGCCGCCGAAGGCAAGGGCAATGGTGGTGCCCTCAGGGACGCACCGTTGAAGGAAGTCGATACTCTCAAGAAGGACTTCAATGCGACCACGGCGGCCATCCAAGGTTCCGGTTGGCGCTGGGTCGTACGTTTTTCATCCACGCTCGCGGTCGACGCTGACCACCGTCGTCGGGCTACAACACCAAGAGCAAGACGCTCGAGATCGTGACGACGGCCAACCAGGACCCGCTCCTGTCGCACGTCGCCATCATCGGCGTTGACATTTGGGAGCATGCGTTTTACCTTCAATATCTCAACGTCAAGGTCGACGTGAGTGTCCCGATGAGCGATCATGGGGGCATGATGACACGTTCCACCCATGTAGTACCTCAACGTCATCTGGAACGTCATCAACTTTGAGGAGGCGGAGAGGAGGTACGTGGAGGCTAGTGGGGCCAGTAAATTGTAAACGCGCTTCCAACTGGATGTATGTGAACGACGTCGTGTAAGTTCAAGTGTACGCTTTGCAGTATGAGACACCAATCGTATCGTGTTCCTCACGCCCTCTTGATTGCCTCTCGGAGTGCTTGCATGACGTCGGCGAGGGAAGGGTGATTTGTCGCGAACGAAGCCTCCACGAGTCTCGGAGCACATCGGCGAGAACTTTTTATTCCCATTTTTACGTGTGACGAGCCTAAGGTCGTATCTCTAATGTTTGGTGCGGTATCGAAGAGCGTACGAGTCAGAAGCTAACGTGACAGTATGAACGAGTAAAGCTAAACACAGCGAAGAACACGACGATGGCAAAGAATCGACGATTCGGCGGTACAGCAAAAGACGACAAACGGACGATCGAAATAAAATAAAAACCAACAAAGCGAACGAGTCCAAATCAAACACTCTCCAACGCCTTCGCCTTGATATCTTTGGGGTTCGTCTTGTACGGAACTCCTGGAACTATGATCTCGTGCTCCGCAGCGACGCGCTTGTATTGGCCATTTGCCTGCTGCTCGAGCAAGAGCGCTAACCTAGCCTAACAACATGCCAACATCGTCAACCCGAAGGCAAGTCATTCGAATGGATCGACCCTCTCACCGTTCTCAGGCTCTTGCTGAACAACGACGACCTGTTTTGTGGCAAACTCCTCCTGAGCACCTCGAAGATTCCCTTGTCCGTCTCTGTCACGTCTGTGAGTCCGTGCACCGTTCGAACCATTTTTGACTGGAGAAAATTATTCAATGACCACGCGCAGCAGCAGAGGAGTAACTGACCTCGCCCCTCGCAACATCATATCATCAAAGACGCCGGCTCGTAGAGTCGCGGTTTCAAGTCCCACGGTTTCATAGGGACAACAGCACATAGTGGAGTATGTCCCCTGAAGTTCCATCAGCCGACAAGACACCTAATTTGTTTGCATCACGATAAATTTCATCCATGTATTCGGCGGCACCAGAGAGGTGAGCAACCTTGCAGCAAGTAGCGTGCAGGGTAAGCAGCTCGTACGCAGGAACCGGAAGATCTGCGGTATCCGAGGTTGAAAATTCAACAAATTGGCGCACGTTGGGGTGCGGTTTCAGACCAAACCACTTGACTTCGTAGCGATTTTCATCAGACTGTAGTGAAACCTGATGAGTAGAAAATACGCAGCAATACCAAAACTTGCCGTGGCTTCGAAGTATAACATCAGCCGATCAAATGCCTCGTGCACATTGGATTCGACAGAGATGACATTGGTCAGGGAATGAAAATTCTCCCCATTCAACTTGAACATGTTGATGTCATAACCGAACCGCTTGAGAACGGCCAGTTCAAGCTAGGCATCCAGACGTGAGTTCTTCGCTATAGTGTGAGCATCTGTGGCCACGCACCTTGATATTCTCTTTGGATTTAGGTTCCACACCAAAGTACGTAGCCTCTGGAATAATATGGGCACACTGTGTATAGACTCTGACGGTCGTCGGATCAAGTTGGGCAATGATACTGTCGGGGGCTCTACAGTCAAGTATACCCGTTATGACACATCTCCAATTGTCTCGAACGAGAGCCTGCAAGGCGAGCAGTGAGAAAGAGGGATGAGGAATAAAGCTACGGTCATTCACTAACGTGATCTTTGGCATCCTTGTGATTCTTGGGGGCCTGGGTGATGTCGACCTTCACCTGATCCTTTACGACCTCAAAGGAGGGCCTTGAGGGGTGGGTTTCGGCGTTCGACCTTTGTACTTCTTTACTGGACAAGACGGAAGATAGATTAGCATGCGGGGAGTGAAGATGGCAAATGGAAAATTCACAAGGTAAGATGACGTTACGTTCAAAGAATGCACCAACATCGGTGAGGTCGCTGCAGTACTTGCGCGAGTGTATGCACCAGAACGAACACCCCGATTGGGTGCAAGGAGCAGCAAGAAGCCAAGAAGCCTGACATAGCGCAGCTTGTCCTCGAATGCGGTGAATTCCTCTTCGTAATCGAGGCAAATATTGTATGCGCTGAGGTTACCGGAATCCTCGTCAGCGATACGTGGACTTCAGGAGAGTCGACCTTCGGAAGGGGAGTAGGCATAGCGCAATGTGACTCATGAGTTGAGTACACACCGTGGGCCAAATTGTGACATGTGATGGCGTGTGATGTGGCTGCACGTTTCCGTCGGAGATTCGAGCAGGATTCGTGTTGATCACACCTATTACTCATGGAACCCATCCAAACGTCTATAGCTAAGCTCCCTGCGCTTGAATCTCCCCAGGTCAAGCAGCTGGGATGGACCCCCGAGTCCGGCTACTACAGAGCCTACGCCAATGTATTGCAAGCAGAAGAAGAATATTATGTATCCTCTGATCTCTATCCCAAACCGCCAACATCAAACTGCCAAAAGAACGGGCGAAGGAGGCAAAGGGAAAAATCATCTCTGTCAGAGTCGCTAGATACCTTCTTCTCGAGTTTGCAGCTCAGTCCGGTTACTTCGGCTGTGCACCTAGCGCAGCACTTGTTGAGTGGTTCATCTCGCCACATGTCAGCTCTCGAAGCAATCAGCACGATGTCATCATCGAAAATGGCACACCTCTCCGTGATAAATTCATGCGTTCGTGTGCGTTTAACTACTTTTTTTCCCTGACTTGACACTCACGAATTGTCTCAAGTTCGAACGTCCAACGTTCGGTATCCACCGCTGTGCTCACACCCTTCACGTCTTTCCTTCGACGCATTGGAGGATATGATTAAAGACTCGTTGGAGCCCACTGGTGACAGTTATAGTACTTCCAGGAAGCATGTGCATCAGGTGCTGGCCCGCGATGGCTACCGCTGCGTCATCACAGGCATATACGACCGATCATCACGCGATCGCTGTGCGGAACTTAGGGATCTCCACGGAGTCGCATCAGTTTCACTTGAGATGGCTCATATCTTCAATGAATCAACCATGCAGAACATTGACCCTGCAGTTGACAGAGACAGCGAAAACGTCAGGGCGTACAACAAGGTGGCGTCCAATTGGTAGCCACCAAGTCCTTCATTACACTCATCCGTCATTCAGATTCATCATGCTGGCGGAGCTCTGGCCATTCTGAAGTCGTTCGGGTTCTCAAAGTTCGCTGATGCCTTCACTAAACCAGGAGGCGTTCACGAAGCCTGGAATCTGATCTCGTTTGAGCACGATGTCCACACGTTCTTTGACCGGTTAGACATGTGGCTCGAGTATACTGACATGGTATGCTATTCAGAGACTTCTCAGTCACACCAACTGACAGGCCACGTACGCAGCCGCACCGGTACAAAGTTTGTACTGCCTGCGAGGATGGCAAGCAGGCTATCCACCAGTTTGCGGGTCACGACCGCCAAGATTATGGCGCTGATATGTTTGTCGAGTTCGACTCAAAACTGAAGGGAGTGTTGCTACCCGACCCCTTTTTACTTGCGCTTCATGCAATGTGTGCCCGCGTCGCGCACATGTCTGGTGCTGCCGAATTTTTTGATCAGGTAGAATGGGATGCAGAGGAAACAAGGGTCCTTGCTTTGGATGGGTCGTCTAGCACTCTACTTGATCATCTTCTAACCCCTTTTGCTGTCATTCCTGAACGAGTTGGTGCGTACGAGCTCGTGTATGTGTAATCCAAAGCACCACAGTATACATGACGCATAAAAAGGCACGGTTAATCCTACTACGAAATCAAGAAAGCCAACAGGACAGTCGCACGACTAGCAAACAGGAGGATTTGTGCGAATCGTGCGAGGATAGTAGTTGCGCGATGATAGTCCGTTTCACGAGATCGTATGTGAGTGTGGTAGAGGGTCCCACGCAGATCCTACTCAAGCTCTTTCCCAGCGGCGTTTCGAGGGTGGGGGGGGGGCCTCACCGTCGTCCTCACGTCCTCGCGCCCTCGCTGTCGTTGTCGCCGTCGTTGTTCCGTCATGCCCTCGCCCTCGTCCTCACGCCCTCGCCCTCATCGTCGTTCTCTCGCCATCGCTCCCTCACCCTTGCCGTCTCCCCCCTCTTCGCCTTGTGACGACACGGCGACGAGGTCGCGCCCTCACCTTCCACCACTTCCTTCAACGCAACGACGACGCCTCCTCGCCCTCGCCCTCACCCACCTTTCGAGAACGCGACGACGACAAGCTCTCGCTCTCGCCCTCGCCCTCGCCCCCGCCCTCCTCTTCCTTTTCCACCACCATTCCAGTGAACGCGACGACGACGCGTCCTCACCCACCTTGCGACGATGCAACAACAGGGTCGCGCCGTCACCCACCCTTCCTCCTCTCCCTCGTCCTCACCCCCCTCGCCCCTTCCTCCTCCCCTCGTCCTGACGACGGCGCGACGACGCGTCGTCGTTGACGCGCCCTCTTCCTCCTCCCTTCGCCCTGACGACAACGCGCACTCTCCCTCATCCTCGTCGACAAGTTGGTGGTCATCCATTCCTGGAAAATTATCGACGATTGCACCGTCACCAACAAACCGTGGTTGCTCAACGAGATCGCGCCCTTGCCACTTCCTCCTCCCCTTGTCCTGATGACGACGTGACGCCGACGCGTCCACTCTCACTCCCACTCTCACTCCCACTCCCTCATCTTCCTCCGCCTATGCAACGATGAGGGTGACGCACCCTCGCTCGCCCTTCCTCCTCCTCGATGCGCCCTCGTCCTCGTCCTTCTACACAACAACGATGACGAAGGTGGTGCGCACTCGCCCACCCTTCCTCCTCCTCCTCGACGCGATGACGACGACGCTCCGCCGCTTATGCAACGACGACGAGGGTGACATGCCCTCACCTGCCCTTTCCTCCTTGACGCGTCCTCCTACTCCGCAACGATGACAAGGGTGACGCGCCCTCGCCCGCCTAACCTCCTCCGCGACGACGACATGGGTCGATCGATGACAGATCCTGCCTTGAGGTTGTACGATAATAGCCACTAACAATCTGCCAACACGATCACTAAAGCTTGGATTTCAACACGCGCGCAGCACCCTGCGAGTGAATGAAAAATCTCACCTGTAGTCACCGTGCCGAACTGTAGCAAGGAGTAAACTGGTTATTGTTTGACAAACAACAAAACATATCTTTGAGTCTAAGTACTTCAAAGTTTCCAACTTGTCAATGATCCCGCAGAGTTCAAACAGTTTGGACTAATCTCCCGTACTAGGAAGACGAAACAGATGGTCAGGTTTCCCTCGACGGCTATGTCGGACATAGGATACGGTATGGAATTCCCACAGGGTCTTTCTGCAATCAGTGAACTTTCAGAGTTTCGTGGATGGACTCTTCATCGTTCTTGCCAGTACTTGTATCGTTCAGATTGTTACTTGCATTCATTCCATTACGTTCAATAAGTGGACTTCAACATGACCATCAGCTGCCAGTGTCCTCTCCGCTGACTTCATATGCTCGCTGTCAGTACGCTTTCACGTTTCATATGACCCGAAGGTGTCCTCAACGGTTGATTGCACAGTGAAAGAGGGTCTCTGGCTTTATGGCCACGACATCGATCCGTATGCTGGAGGCGTTTTCCGTCATGTGAGAATCGAGTTCGTTTCAGAGACTCCAAACGATTTATAACTTCAACTTCATTCTAGTCCCCATTGTTTCTTTCCATCATCTCTACCGTATTGCCACCACTTCCTATCGTGTGGGCACTGAGCGATATAGTGGGTGCTTGGGCACTACTCTGTATATGGCGCGCCCGGCAGGGTGTCGGTAAGAGCTCAAGTGGTCGCGATGGCTTGGTTGCCGCAGTGTCCCTCCTGAATCCCTACCTCTTTCTTCCGTCTCTGGCATTGTCTACCTCCACATTTGAGAACACCGCAGTACTTATGGCCCTCATGTTCGCCTCAGAAGGTGAGTCCGCTCAGTTGTCAAAACGATACTCATTCACTCACATCCCGCAGGAAAACCATCGGGAGCCCTCTTGGCTCTCGCATTCTCGACACATCTTTCCATATCCACCTTCCTTTTGCTCCTCCCAGTCCTGATGTTGCTCGTCACTTCCCCAGTCTCTCAGCTTGCTTCGCCGCAGGAATTCAGGGGTGATCTCCGAACTGCTTGCAAGTATGCGGGTCAGTTCGCCATGTATTGGCTTGTCCTTTTTGGCGCTGCCTCAGTCATGGTTGGTGGAGAGTGGGGATGGCTACGTGAAACATGGGGAGCCAGGTTCGTATTTTCACGACGGATTGGTCTAGATTTGCATTGTGAACAACCCTATTGCGACAACTTGACCCTCCCAGATCTGACGCCCAACCCTGGATTATGGTTGAATTTCTTCACGGAAATGTTCAACCATTTCAGACCATTCTTCCTCATGGTTTTCTCTGTACGTACCATACATTGGATCCTTTTTACTTCATTCTCATGCGTTTCTCTTCAACGGTCCACCTCGTGATTTACGTCTTACCTATCTGCATAAAATTCCAGTAAGCTGTTGCTTAACCTTGTTGCGCTCGTCGCTATAAGACCTCTTAGACACGATGCGATGTACGCATCGTTCTTACTCGTCGGCATTCTTGGGATCTTCAAAGCATACCTCACCCTCGCCGACCCTGGACTCTTCCCAAGCATGTTCGTGCTCTTCCCAGAAGTATACCCCTGTACGTTTTTCCCTTCGTCTGGGAACGAACCCCACGAATTCTAGGTCGATATTGATGCATTCACGCTCATAGACCTCCGTCATCCGATCGTCACGACACTCGTACATATCCACGCAGCGCTCCTTCTACCGCTGTTTCACGCCTTGTGGGTGACCGAAGGCAGAGGAAACGCCAACTTTTATTACGCCGCCAGCTTGGTGATGGGCGCCGCGGGCGGGATGGGTATAGTGGATGCCTGTTTTGCCGGTCTCAGGATTGCCTTTGGGGATGTCGCCGAAGGCGAGAGACACAAATGGGCGGTTGTCCAGGAATGAATACTCGAGAATGAAAGCGTGCACTGGAAAGAAAGCGTGCACTGGAAAGAAAGCGTGCACTGGAAACCGATTACATCACTCGATCGTCGGGGTGCGAGTACATGTGTTGCAATTAAAACATCGAGTAATACTTTTAGTAGTGGGCATACCAAGAGGCATGTACAGTCTACATTCGACAGTCCAGTTAGTAAATGAGGTACGGGGTATTTAGAATCAATTGTATCCCGTGTCCCGAACAAGAACCCCTCGTAGACCTCAACGTTCAACCCCAGTTCGTTGCGTTGGCTGTGTGCTCGTATCCCCACCACCCTCGAGGCCCTATGAGCTTTCGCCGCCATGTCAATGCCCATCTGGAACAAATGTTTAACATTTAAAGATAATACTCATCTCTCGTCTTCATAGAGACAGGCCAGTCTCACCTTGGTGCTCGCCGGGAGCTAGCGCGTGGGTATCCCGATGTGTCAAGAATCTAGACATCCACCCATGTCAGTATCGTCGTGCTTACAAAAAGATGACTCTCTGATACGCACGCGTACGCCGAGGAA
The DNA here is from genome assembly GCA_015039435.1 of Imleria badia. NCBI lineage: Eukaryota > Fungi > Basidiomycota > Agaricomycetes > Boletales > Boletaceae > Imleria > Imleria badia. The sequence goes on from MU131322.1 coordinate 8,622, forward strand.
CACAGATAGAACGCCAGGAACGCCATCGCGCCGAGGACCGCCAGTGCCGAGACACCGAGCAGAGGTGGGAGGATAGTTATTAACCCCAACGCCCGATTGCTGAGCACCATCACCAGGTGGTTCCAATGCTGAATGTGGGGTAACACAGCGTTCCCGATAGGCATGAGACCCTCTTCTGATAGTTCTTCGTCGACGACTTTGATTATCTTGTCGAGCATGTTGATCACGTCGGCTAAAAAAGATCACAAACACATCTTTCAGCATTACATCCACGTAGGTAGGAAATGACTTGCCTCGGTTCGGAGTCTTGACGCGCCGCGGCTGTGTGTCTGTTTCATTGTCGAGCGTTCCAGATAGATACAAATGTTTCAAACTGTCGTATTGCGTCGTCTCGCGCACTGTGTGCCGCAGTTCCTCTGAAATAATACATTACAACAGGTCTAACGTCTACGCAATATGGCAGGCAACACCTGCCATTCCGCGCCAAAATACGCAGCGCGCATGCGGGTCCCAACATACACGCCGGGGAAGTTGGGCTCGCTGGGGTTGCCTGTGGCGGACTCGGGCTGCATCAGCAGATAGCCCTCCGGAAGAAGCATCTTGACGATCTCCTCTATGCGGGGCTTGATGGCCGCGACGCCGTGTTCTGAAGTCACAAAACGTGAGATGGAACTCTCAGAGTGACGGTTGATACATACTTGTCAGGGCCAACGCAGAAAGTATCGTCACCCCTGCTTTTTGATCCTTCCATACTGGGTTCCGTAGATGATTCAAACTCGTGTCGACAAGCCCGTTTGTCCAAGTGCCATCCGGATCTGAGGGAGTGCCTCAGCTACGATGAACCGATATCGACATTCCCATTACATACCAGGGGGCCGGAAGATCTCCAAGCTGACCAGGCTCGTCCGAACCTCCATCGCCTTGCCAGTTCCTAGATTCTTGGACAGGACCTCGGTAATATTGTGTTTCTTACGAGCATGGTGGCGACGGTCGTCATGAGGTCGTACAACTCGGGCACGACGAGCTTGCGTGCGACGATGGCGCGGAGCAGCGCGAACACGCTCGCTTGGCGGCTGGGTTCTTCGAGGTCGGGCGCGAGGAGTTGGAGGAGGAAAGGGAGGTCGTCTTCTTTGACGTTGGAGGTGGGGCATGCACGCAGGATCGTCGCGAGGGATTTGAATGCTGTTTGGGCCACCTCGGATTCGGCGCTCCCGACGGAGTGGATGATGGCCAGGATTTGGCGAGACATGAGCGGGGCCGACGCAGGCACGGCCTTGAGAGAGCATTGAAGTATACAGGGCGCAGCCTTGAGCGCGGCGACGAGGACGGCCTCCGATTCGGCATACAGCGTGTTCCCGATCAAGTTGACAAACGTCGCAATCCAGATAGCAGTCGATGACGGGTCCGATTATCGAAGGTGAAGTGGTGTGGAGGGTCGACGAGACCGACTGGGAAAGACAATCAGTGCATGAGGGGCAATGAACGAGGTAAACCAACCTTGCAAGTGAGCACTAGCATCCAAGCACTTGCGGTTTCGACGCCGTCGAGATTGTTTGCCATGAGAACAACTACCTTTTCGCGTGCAGAAGTCTTGAGGCGGCGTAATACGGATACCCAGACCTCGGCGGCGGCGCGCTGTACCTCGGGGTTGCAACTGGGTAGGACGGCGTGGAGGGCAGATTGGTCATTCGCAGGGGTGGCGGTGCTCCCGTAAAGTCCGAGCTCAGCAACCTAATGAGGAAGTCACGTGGCACAAATCGCCAGACACTATTTATGGGAAATTATTCATACGCAAAACTCTTTCACTTTCAACCATCATCTAAGCCGCTAGTAGTGGCTATTATCCCTCTACATGCTCTTCCATGCTCTAACTCGTTTGCAAGAGGTCGGTTTGTCCAACGGGAGAAAGCTGTGTCATGCAAACGTCCAAACGTGAATCCGTCTTCGGTCTTCGGTCGGGATCGGGCGCTGACTGATGGTTGATTTGTATTTAGGGGGTTTTTTTTTCAAGAAGCAGGAAGATGCCGTCCTTAGGTTGTTGTCAATCTTCGTGATGTATTCCGAACCCTCTGACCGTGTAGTAACCTTCTGACTACATGCTCTTCCACGCTATTGATTCGGTTGCAACAGGTCAGTTCGTCGAACGGGAAGAAGTTGTGTCATGCGAATGTGAACGCGTGTTCCGAGATCGCGCGGAATCGGGCGCTGACTGATGGGTGATCGTGTTCAGGGGTTACTTTCATGAGGGAGATGGTGTCAACCTTCGTGATGTATTCTGAGCGTTCTGACTGCTTGCTGTTTTATGCAGTCGACACATTTGCGAGAGGTTGTTTCATCCATCATGATCACGAGCGAGCTGCCTCGTGCAGGTTGCATGAGCCTCTTTTTTACGCCGCTTCGGAGGACCCATCTGAATTCGTCTTCCATCAAACTTTCGAACTCGTCACGATTTGTGGAGATATCGTCCGAGATCTCTATTCAAACTTATCCGGTCTGGAGGCTTGAAATGTTTCTTGTTTTTCGTATCGCTTTTGCTGTTTCATGCCGCATACAATGTACACTAGTCTACCACCTCGCTACCAAACACTGCGGCGATTGAAAGTGAAGTCGTACGCGCACGTTCCAGCAAGGTCCCAGTCGGCAACGCCGACCCCTAGTGTAGAGTAGTATCACTATAATGTATTTAGTACATGTGTGACTTATCTTCCCGTTACGGGGCCTAATCGATAATCGATTGCACAGGCGAACTTACCACCCCGATGGGCCTGGCGAGTCTGGACTCGAATAACGGGAAATCCCGTTTTCAAGCTTCACAAGTTCCCCGCACTCTTTGCGGTGATCACCCTTCATCAGCTTGGTAGATATGAGCCTAGGTGAGTAGATTATCACCTAACAACCTCAATCTCAACATTGATGCTTTCAAAAATGCTACCAAAGAATTGAGGCAAAATCATGCTGCATCGTTCGAACGTCTTCAAGTAAAGGTCAAGGTTCTCGGATCGTGGGCTGTGGCAGACGTTGAGGAGAATCAGAAAGACGGCGCATTCACGGAGGACATCGCCGAGCTACCACCTACGTTCAAGGACATTCAGGACGCTCTGGAAATGCCACGCTTCTACAAGGTACGCATATATCTTCCCATATTCTCGACGCTAACCACAGATCGTACAGGCAAGTGATGTCGAGGGCAAGCAGGACTACGAAACTG
>MU131323.1:0-11817 GCA_015039435.1 Imleria badia
ACATGGCCAGTGAAGTCTTAGAGATGACTTACCACTATGTTTAGGGTTGTATCAGGTAGATTGAATGTATTGTATATATTGTATATGGATTGGGCAAGGTGTAGGAGCCCCCCTGAAATCAAGCTTCTCCCCCTTCTACTTCCCCCCCATTTGGGACTGACTACCAAATTCAAGTGCAGTGCCAAAGGCACGAAGCGAGAATTCGCAATAATATGGTTTGATACAAACAATGTAGTAGGATGATGTATTTCACTGCAAAATTGGGATGAAGCATTGCATCCCCCTTTTGGGCCAACAGCTCGTCTGCATTCAAGGTTCAACTAGCGAGACTCTGTCACGGCATCTTCATACACGTTTTACCCATAAAATACAATTACAACAGTAAAGATCGTGTGTTAGACGGTGCCGTGTTCTGCGATAAACCTGAATCGTTCATTCTCTGGCTTCGCTTGGTCTGACCACAATGTCCGCGCGGACATAGTTGTTGTAAATCTCGTCCGAGGTCAACAACGTGTCGGTGCTCGTGCTGGTGGGGTACAGGAACGCTGATAACGGCTAGAACAAGACATCTTTGTCAAAGACCAAAATATGGGAGTACCATGCAGCATGCAACTTACCTCGTGAAATTCGATGAATGCGGCGGCTGTGAAGAGGGGGGGGGAGAGACAATTAGCGGTCCTCTCTGTGTCGAATATCAAAACGCCAGCTTACATTGAGGAATGTAGCCGTCACCCTGAAGCCCAGTGCCGCCATGGATCTTCTTTCTGTATCCCTTTGCGTCTGTGTGGTTGTTCGTGTAAAACATCAAACCGGCCTCTAGAAGAACAGAATGGCGCCACGAGGGAACCTGTCGGAAACATATACATGATAAAAACGCACGCACTTACGATTCGAATCAAACTCGACGGCAAGACCGGACTTATCCGATGAGAGTTTCAACACTGGGTCGTTTCGGACGGACAATATGTCGTTGACGAGATTGAGCGCATCTGAGAATTCAGTAATGGGGGTCCGGTGAGGGGAGGCGAGCTTGAGGTCAGATCGAGGGCTCAGCACATAGTAGTCGTCTTGTAAAAGGACGTGGATGTGTGAGTACCCCCGGATCCTGAGGCGGGATAGTCGACGTACCATAGCCAGTTCCAGGGAAGAGGTCACCGATACGCTTGTTGTCGTGAACGTGTGCACCGCTGCTGTTGTCGGCCTCTGCTACGGGGATGTATCGTCCAGTGGGCAAGAAGTTGGATTGGAGTTCAGCGATGTGGCTTGCCTGACGGGGTAATAATCGGGACTTGGTCCACAGAGAACGGGATAGGCATCAAACGTAATTTACCTTGATAGTTAGATCATGGTTCAGGACCTTGAGTGTTTCTTCACCATCTTGCAAGCTCGCATCGAGATTGAAACCCCAATGCTGCCAACAGTGAATATATGCGCAAGTTTTAAGCTCGAGACCGCACGTACCTGCGTCAGGTTGATTGGTGTCACTTTCTTTTTCCCTTGAGGCAGGTCGACGAGCTTTGCACGATAGACGATGACGATGCTCCCAAGTTCGTGTTGTGGGACGGTCGACGGGTCCCGCTTCACAGGTGGTAGCAGTACGACAAGCGTCTCCAGATACAAGGTGCCGCTGTATCCCTGGTCGCCGTCGGGGGAAGTTAGCGAAAAGATGGCGGCGCTAGCATCCGTTCTTGCCGCGATCGACTGTATTTCTGCCTTGGTAAAGAGCGTCGCGTCGTCCAACTGCGCGAGCTTTTGCCACACACGAAAGTCGAAGCCCTCGGGACCGCCGTGAAGGGATACCTTGGGACTTTCTGTACGGGATACACGGACATGGGTCAACGACTATCTTTCGGTTCGCAGGTCGATACGGCGTGCCCAAACATACCGTTCGGCAGCGCTTCAAAGGAGGACGTGATGCCATTCCTTTCGACGACGTGTTTCCCGACGGGTACGCGGTTGGAGTACCTCCCGATGATGGTGTTCGTGTACTTGACGGAGCCATGGTCCTTGGGGTCTTCCGGACCAACCACAATATCGTGTGTCTGGAGTGCCAGTGCATGTCAAACGATGATAGTTGCTGCCTGCGCTTGCGTACCATTCCGTTGAGCTGGACGATGACCCTATGGATTGTGAGGCCATGGGGGAGGACCTAATCGATTATACAATGTGGTCCAGTTCAACTAACGGCATCCCAATTGACACAGTACGGCATCGGCTCACTTCGATCGCCAACGTTGGTGTGGGCGAACCCGGAAGGGAGAGCAAGACGGGTGTAAATGGGTCGGACATGGTTTGGATTTTATGAGGGAGTTAGTGGTGGTGGATGAACTCCCCTTACCAAGCCATGACCCCGGGATCTTATCTTATCTTATCTTATGTTTTGTATGTACTTTCTCCTCATTCAAACATCATAGTATTGTATGATCGTACAGTAAACTCGAGAAAGGCCAACTGCGTCGGCAAACATCTTTCGGGAAAGTCTCGAGGAAATAAGAAATAGATGGTAGTACATCCGCTCCCTATCATTCGCCTCTTGCATCAGCATAACTCCTGGACCAAATCACGTTTCAAAAGCGATAATGGTGTAACTCCATGTGCCAGTCGTATCACGTCAGGCTTCGTTCCGATCGTTTTTTACGTGACCTCAGCGTCAACTATCAGACCGATGAAGAGGATGACTGCCTAGAGAAGTCGATCGATCCTTTGCGCATACGGGCGGGCAGACGTACCAATGCGATTTCCTGTAGTCAAAGAACGCAAGTGACATTGTAGTGTCATGTATCTTCTCGGCCTCACGAACGATGCAAGGGACGTATGCCCAACGACGCCGCAGGGATTTGGCAACACGAATATGAAGAAACATTCGTCGCCGCTGCCGTTGCAAACAGCTTCAAGACTCGCAGATCCGCATCACAATGACGACAGTAAGATGCGTGGGTCAAAGGTGCACTTGGGAGAGAGCAAGCACCTAGCCTCAGGACGCGAAGATGACTGTGGGTGTGCGAATTGATTCGATAAGGAGACACGTGTATACCAGGCGACATTAATGGCGTACCGGAAATAACGATCACGCGGACCTCTTTCCAATGATCTGATACCTAGCCGGGTATGTTTCCCAACCTACGTCTGCCGTGGCAAAAGAATGGTGAGTCCTCGATGGGACAATATTAATAAAAGGACGATACTGACGAGCACACAAGAGTCGACTCGGAGGGTGAATCGCCCTTCCTCCAGAAATGGTTACCAATAAGAAGCAACGACGATCGAAGATGGTAATGGCAAGACCATCGAAAGTGCGATACTGACGAGGACCCCCGAGTTGAGCGAAGAGAGAGTTTCGCAGTACAACGAAAGGAAGATCGACATTGATGGTCAATATGGCATATGTTCAGTCGCGTTCCTCGTGGATGGGAAGCACATCGTGAGTGGCGGCAAGGAAGGGAACATCCGACGTTGGCGCGTAGAAGATGGCAAGGAGGTGGGCTGGCCAATATATGCGGAGGAATTTGTTTTGGACGTCAGTGTCACGAGACGGAAAGTGGATTGTAGCGGGACGAAAGGTGGGATGGTGACGGTGTGGAATGCGGAGAGCCGCGAAAAAGCGACCAAGTTCAAAGGACACGAGAATTGGGTGTGTGCGGTCGACGTCTCGCCGAATGGGACGAGGATCGCGACTGGACTGCCTGTGTTTGGTCGCTCTCGACTGGCGAGCTGCTGCTTGGGCTAGTGCTCTGTGAATTTCGCGCGGTAAATTTGCACCAGCAAATTCACGTAGGTCAAGTTGAGCAAATTTACCGTCAAGATCAGCTGAGGTGATTACGGTGAAGATTATGGGGAGACAGGTGCCGTCAATCGTGAACTCGAGATCGCCTTCGGTTCTCGCCATAATGGACCTATCGAGTTTGTTGAACGTGGCCCCGTACTTGTTCAGGTTGTCGACATCCTTCGGACCTACATCCAGAAGGATCCCAACTCAGCAATCCTTCAGAAATGGGTAGATGATCTCACCTCTTGTGTAAAATTGTGTTTCTCGCGCGATGACATTCCAGTACGTGGTCCAAATCACTCGACCCCCTAACAAGCTAACTAGCTACGTCAAAGTCTCTGAACCACCTCTTCGTGCCCGGCGGCGAAAAGTTTACTTTTGAGCTGGAGATGTCTAAGCTTCTTTCCGTTATTGGACCGTATGCAAAGGCAATCCAGTGTCTTGAGGCGACGTATCTCCAGACCGGGTTTACTACTATTGGTTGGGGATTGTTGCTCGGCTTGATATGCTTTTCAGGATGAATGCATGTCGCTTGTCGCCGGCCACAATAGAAGAGATTCGTGCAATGACTAATACTCGTTTCACCAAAATGATACCCAACGACATCTATATTTCTGCATTTTTCCTTAATCCCGGTGCGTAAAGGTCACTCCTCTGAATAATACAACAGCTTATTAAATTATTTTAGAGTACCGTACTGCACCGATCTACTACAAAAAGATAAATCCACTCGCAATCCCTACAATTCTCATTGATGTTCTTCAACAATTTCAGCAAACTGAGACCGATGCGCTGCGCGATGTCATCAGCAGGCTTGGCTTGGCTTGTTGTGTACGAGAATCATGTGACGAGGGAAATTGCGCAGTCAGTAATGACTCGCCGTAATCCTCTCCTTTCCGGAACACCCCCTCTTCTTGCCATCAAAACCCTCAAAACCCTCAAAACACAACTTAATGCGTACAAACAGGGATATCCACCTTTCGATCGACCATTCAATTCAAAATATATGTCACCGTACACCTGGTGGGAACATGTACAGCGGCATGAAGGCAGCGCTGTACTTAGGGTGAGAACTCACATTGTAGAGACTCCGAGTCATGTTTTCACTGACTCGGATATTCTTGATTCTTGATCTAGGCTCTTGCCATGAAATTCTCGCCTCAGCTCCCACTTCCATTGTGGATGAATGTACAATGTCGATGATCTCATGGCTCAATAGCCCACGGGCCACGGCGCAGCTCTCAAGAGGTTGGGACATTACAAGACCACGTTAATATTTGACAGTGGCACCGTGAGTTGAAAGTAAGCCGTTTCTGTCGAGCGCAAGTTCACACTTATCCCTTATCCCAGGACGAGAACAAAGATTTCAAACCGATACCAAAATGGCGTGAGGTCGAGGCAACACTTGCCAATGGTAACCGCTCCTCGGATGAAGTTGAGGAAAATTACGAGTCTTTGGCCAACATACGATCAGCTCCCCAGGCACGCCGCATGGAGGTGGCTAACTCAGAGGATAGTCCCAATGGTCCTGATGCATTCGACGACGGCAATACATGGCTTGATGCGCCCCGTCAACTCGACCCGGAGCCTACTATGTATTGTCTTTCCTTTCCGTGCGAGGACATTACCCCTCTACATCAGCAAGCAAGGTTTCAGCCACCACAAGGGGCATTTCCCGAGTCAAACCATTGTTCCGTATAAGGAAGCTGTCGGGCCACAATAGGAAGCCGTTTTCCCACAGCCTTCTATCTCAACCGCCGCGTCAGCTTAGTTGCATTTATGCCTCCGACAGAACAGCCGAAATTATTGACTAGCCCTCCCGGCAACATGGCGGCAGACCAGCTGAAGCATCCTGCCGTCCCTGACATTCCAAATTCCAAGCCAGTAGTCGTCGGCATCTACGGCATTCCCGGCTCTGGCAAGACCTTCCTGCTCAACAAACTCACTTTAGAACTCAAAGATTCGGGGCATTTTTCCTTCTATGAAGGCTCTGCTATGATTTCATCCCTCGTTTTCGGAGGCCTCGAGGCGTTCCAGAAGCTGCCGGAACACGACAAGACCAGATACCGCCAACTCGCCATTACCACGATCGGCAATGAATGCGCCACCACCGGCCGCGCCGCCATTATCGCGGGCCACTTCATGTTCTGGGCCGAAGGGGAGGAGGCAGGAAAAGTGGTGTGCACCAGGGGCGACCTGAGCACATACACTCATATCATTTACCTGGGCGTCCCAGCCGAGGTGATTGCCCAACGCAGACTGGACGACTCGGAAAAGACGCGCGCGGCTATATCCGTTGAACACCTTCGCAGATGGCAGGAGGAGGAGAAGACACAGCTGCGCCGTCTCTGCATGGATCACGGCATCTTGTTCTCGGTGATCGGCTCGGCTCGGTCGTCAGACCTTGCGGCAGATGTTTCGGCGCTGGCACACGACTTCCGGGTCCACACTGAGGAATACAACCTTCGCCGTGCCAAGAGCATTCTGGACCAGGCGCTGGGGCGCGGGTTGGAGAAGTTGGAGACGGTCTTGGTTGTGGACGGGGACAGGACGTTGGCCGTGGCGGATACCGGCGCGCTGTTCTGGAAGATGGTTGCCAAGTCTCGGGGCTCTGAGGAGGGGGATCTGTTAAAGGAATTGTTTAGCGGCCCGCTGGGGTATTCATATGCCGCCTTTCGCCAAGCCAATTTGCTGTACGAAGAGGTAGTACACTGCGACCTGCACTTCAGCAACCTTTGTGATGCCGTGGCGGCGGAAGTGACTCTGTACCCCGAGGTCCTGGAGCTCCTGAAGCAGGTGGAAGCATCAGAGCACGTCCGGGCGGTTGTTGTCACTTGTGGGCTCGCTATTATTTGGGAGAGAGTCTTGGAGAGAGCAGGCCTCAGCAGGATCAAAACCATCGGCGCCGGACCTATCGGTAACGATGCCATCGTCGTCAACGCTGAGGTGAAAGCCGCCTTGGTCACTCATGTTCATACCGTTCACCACTGCCATGTCTTTGCATTCGGAGATGGTCCTCTGGACCTCGACATGTTATCCAAGGCGGATCAAGCCGTTGTTGTGGTCGGCGAGGATCGGACTCGGAGTAAAACCATGGAGGCGGCGCTGTTGGATGCTATCGACAACGGCAGTCTTCGAGCGCGGCAAGTCCTGCTGCCCGGCAATGTGTCGCCGCGGCTGGACACCACCAGGCTTCCCCTGGTAGATATCACAGATCCCGAGTTCATCGAGTCAGTCTTCCGCCGGCCACGTTGCCCCAGTCCTCAAGTCCTTCACGCTACGTCCAAGAGCGCTGCCAAACTTCTCATGACGCCAACTCGCGACGCAACCATTGCTGGACCGGCTCTCAGAGATGCCCATCGTCGTGTTGGGTGGTATTTGGCAATGGAGTTCCTTGCAGACCTCATCGGCCTTGAAGAATACCGGATCCCACACGTCCAAGGCCATCAGACAGAGGGGCATCGACTCGTCCATGAGCAACGCACGCTGATCGTCGCCCTAATGCGAGGCGGAGAAGCAATGGCCTTCGGCGTCAACGATGCCTTCCCGCTTGCCATGTTCGTCCACGCCAAGCGGCCTGAGGAGATCCTTCCAGACCACGTGGAGCAGCAACACACCGTGTTGTTGGTAGACTCAGTGATCAACAACGGGGACACGGCGATGCAGTTTATCCGGCGCACAAGGGATCTGCATGCCGGTGCTCGAATCGTGGTAGTGGCCGGTGTAGTTCAGTCCCAAGCCGTCACTGGGGACAGACCACTCGCGCGGGCACTTGTCCATGACGCCAATCTCAACATCGTAGCGCTCCGCCTCTCGGACAATAGGTATACCGGCAGAGGCACCACAGACACGGGGAACCGTCTGTTCAACACCACGGACATAGCTTGAGCTGTTTGGGAATTAGTGATTAGTAGAAATAAAACCCGCGCTTCATCTGGGTGCCTAGTTTTGGTATATCCTTGTTTGCTCTCTCGCTTTGCTGCTCGTTCTCGCGGTTTGTTATTCAAATATGATGTCCGTTTCGTGGAGGGTCGTGCGACGCCCAAGTGTATATTATGTAGAGCAGATCCTCGCGCCTGCGCTCAGACCCGAATATTACTCGACTACATAAACCGGGTGCCAGATGACAGCACGATCGAATCGAATCATCCAATGGCTCTGAAGGCCTCGCTTTGTGGTGGGGAAGTTTCGGAGGACTCACGAACTTGGCGAATTCGTCCACGGGGTGTCTATCCACCAGGTGCCGGTGATCAATCGATAATTATGGAACCATTGCTTTGCTCCAAAACAAGAGGACTCATAGAGTATCTTACAACAAGCGTATTTCACTCTGGCGTACGGTTAGGACAAACAGATCTACAACCCCGCCCGATCTGCGACACACTCAATGTCGAGTACCGCATGCCATATACGTTTGCGATTGCGCATTGACCCAGATCGTACACATCGCCTGATGTATTCCCAATCTAGGCCAACCGGAAACCCTGTTCTCATTGGAGTTTGCGCAGGCCATTGAGAAGCAGGATACGCCTGAGGAACTGTGGTCGATGACTCGCCTTTTCTGGGGGTTTGAGTGGGTACAGGAATCCACCATGGTGCGCTGTTGTACAGCCAAACGCGTGCAAGGTAGTCATTTCCCAGGATCCCCGCGCAGCGACCGCGATGCATTCGCGAGAATGAGGACGGATTCGGGGGTAAAGGATGAGACGATGTGCATCAGCACGTCAGGGGGGAGGCTCTCGATCGCGGAACGACTCCCACACGGGTGTACCTCGGAAAGCGCAGGTATGGGGTATTCGCGCTTCGTCGGAGAAACTGGGAAGCTGCCAACACAGATCAAGATCCATCCTGATGCACCAACGAGACGGAAATACCGTACCGATCGGGAGCCATCCACAACCAGAATATCCCGTCGTCCACCAATTGTTGTTTCAGCACTTCGATATCTCCGATTTTTTCAAGCTCCATGAACTCAGTCGTTTCAAATCCTGGGAGGTTATCCGGGAACTGCTGGTCGTACTCGCCCTCAACTTCTCCGTAATCGACGCCTTCGAGGCAATATGAGTGGCCCAGGTCCTCAAATCTTTGTTGTATTGCAAGACGCCAGAGCCTCAACGGTGTCATGCGGCCATGCGTCGCCAGTGCCATGATATCCAGCGCGTGCGTTTGTACCATCAAATTACCCCCATACGCAACATAATATCTCCAATGTTGCTTGATCGGCGGGGGTGCGGCTAGGGTACCAACCTCGAACGAGCCGCCCATGACACAATGTGACAGGACACGGATGTCCTCGTCGGGATTCAGGCCGGATACGGGCTGTCCTAAGAACTTGAATTCCTCTGTGTATGGCTGGCCAGAAGGATGTAGTGCGCCGATGACACACAGATCGTTCTGTGAGCTGAGCTCGTGTTGGTTTGCTAGGGCTCTGAACGCGTTTATGACGACTGGCCCATAATCCGAGTCTTCATCGATGTCGTCATCATCACTATATAGGTCGAGTATATTGCTTGCGATTCCGGGCGTGCAGCCTGATATCTTGAATCATACTGACGCATCAGCCATGAACGCGATCAAGCACGTGAGAGAGGATGAACTTACGACACAATACACGGTGAACATGCCCATTGGAGAGGGAGCGAGGGAGACCAGGTCGAGACCTGACGCTGCTACTAGCTTGCTCTCCGCTCCGGCTGCTGACTAAGCAGCCTGTCATTGTGCATCGCCACTCTCTCTTGACCCTCTGCTAGGGACCCCTACTCCACTATGATTCGAGCAGAGAAGTTGGAGATAATGTTGAAAAGTCAAGGGTCGAGAAAGGTGAGGCCGGCCGGACGGCAAGCCACAGCGAAAAACGACCTTGATGGAAAGAGATGCTGGACCACGCTGGTGTGGACCGTGCTCGTTCGCTCTCTCTATCTTTTTCCTTTCACTCTCGTGCACCTTTTCCCTCTCTGAGTTTCTCCAGAGCCCGTCTGGCGAGTCACGTATATTCGCGGCTGGGCGCGTCTGCATGTATCTTGATGTTCACAGCTCGTTCCCGACACTGTAACGTGGGGTCCGTTCGACGTATGACCAATTCCGTTTATTGTAGTTCAAGTCGTCCTTGGTCTTGTTCAGCTTGTTGATATTGTCTGTGCCGCTAGACACTCTTGACGCATCGTCTTTGTATACGGTGAACTTGTTTCCCTTGTTGTTCGACCCTATCCACATCCAATGCCAGGACACATTCCAAACCAAGTCAGCCCCGCAATAGCGTCGGGATATGCAGAACACCTAGTACGCCTCGAGATGGATGCTCTGTAGACAGTGGCCTAGTTCCGCCACAGCAGTTCTGTTGTGTGTAGAAAGTTTAAAACGACGCACGAGGAGATTTTGATGCGACAGTCGGAGGGGTATGGTTGTAGATATAGACGCATATGAGCATTGTCTAACATGTGTTCCGAGTCCTCTTAAGGAAGCTGATAGTGTCTGCAAGCACCTTGACTTCGTACGATCGCCGGACGAATCAAATCGTTTCTCAGTTCGATCCTGGAGTGAGCCACACTTTTTGGTGAGTTTCATTTGCGTCCTAGCTCTTTGAAACAGTGGGGGCTTGTGTCGATTGTGGATCCAAATAATACTGAAGGCGCCAACAAAGGCGTTCGAGTGATCAGTTGATTATGGAACCACTGGAGTGTTCAAACAAGAGGACTCACGGAGTAACTTCCAACAAGCATATTTCACTCGGACGTACGGATCGGACAAACAGATCTACACCCCTACCTGATCTGCAACATATTCAATGTCGAGTGCTGTCCACCATATGCGTTCACGGTTGCGCATCGACCCAGATCGTGCGCATCGCCTGATGTATTCCCAATCCAGGCCAACCGGAAAGCCTGTACTCATTGTAGTTTGCGCAGGCCATTGAGAAGCAAGATACGCCTGTGGGACCATGGTTGGTGGGTCATCTTTTCTGGGGGTTTGAGTGGGTACAGGAATCCACCATGGTGCGCTGTGGTACAACCACACGCATGCAAGGTAGTCATTTCCCAGGATCCCCACGCGCAGCGACCGCGAAGCATTCGCGAGATTGAGGACGGATTCGAAGGGTAAGGATGAGACGATGTGCATCAGCACGTCAAAAGGGAGGCTCTCGATCGCGGAACGACTCCCACACGGGTGTACCTCGGAAAGCGCAGGTATGGGGTATTCGCGCTTCGTCGGAGAAACCGGGAAGCTGCCAACACAATTCAAGATCGATCCTGATGCACCAACGAGACGGGAATGGCGTACCGATCGGGAGCCATCCACAACCACAATAACCCGTCATGCACCAATCGTTGTTTCAGGACTTCGATATCTCCGATTTTCTCAAGCTCCGTAAACGGAGTCTTTTCAAATAATGGCAGGTCATCCGGGCGGTGCTTCAAGCAGTGGTCCGCAATTTCTCCGTAATCGACAATTGCTCCGTAATCGACACCTTCGAGGCAATATGGGTGGTCCACTTCCTCGAATCCTTGTTGCATTGCAAGACGCCACAGTCTCAATGGTGTCATTCGGCCATGCGTCGCGAGTGCCATGATGTCCAGCGCGTGCGTCTGCACCATCAAATTACACCCATACGCGACATAGTAGTAGCTCTGACCTTCCGGCGGGTAGAATAAATGTTTTGTAAAATCTTCTCCCCACGGCGGGACTAGGAAACCACTTTCGAACCAGTGGCTCATGATACAGTGTGGCAGGACACGAATGTCCTCGTCGTGATTCAGGTCGGATACGGGGAGCGGTTCTATGTATGGCTTGCCAGAAGGATGTATTGCGCCGATGACACACAGATCGTCTTGTGAACTGAGCTCGTGTGGGTCTGCTAGAGCTCTGAGCGCGCTTGCGACGACTGGCCCATAAAACTCCGAGTCTGCATCCTCTAGGCTGCTCGCGATTCCGGGCGTGCACCCTGATATCTTGAATCATACTGACGTATCAGCCATGAACGCGATCACGCAAGCGAGAGAGGATGAACTTACGACACAATACACGGTGAACGTGTCCATGATTCGAGCAGAGAA